>JYFJ02002961.1:0-48379 GCA_000934665.2 Catajapyx aquilonaris | reverse complement strand
CGCCGCAGTGGCGCTTTCCCATGTTAAACTCGCATAGACGGTGGCGACACTGCGGAATTTTTCCATGAGGCTCCGTAATATGCAGTGGGCTACTACTATCATTAATCGCGTTAATTTTAGTGGCATCCCCTGATGCAAATAATTCTCCTGTATATATCCATTCGAAATTTCAAAATAATGTTTATATGCTCGTGTGTTCTCTAATGCCACGCGGTCCGCCTCGAGTGTATTATCCACAAAGGTTGTAATTAGTTTGTTTACATCAATATCTTCATAATTTGTCGACCAATATTGCCAAGATATTCCAGCGTTTATTAACAGCGCTTCTACAAAAGTATACCAATCCCTACTCTTTTTCTCTCTCTCACGCGTATTTGGTATTCAAAGCCTTGCCAAATTATACTTTCCCTTGGCTCTCTCATAATTTTTTTAAGAAACTTGTACAAGTTTTTAAAAATTTGTATCGAAATTGGTCTGCGTCCTGTTTCATATCTAAGAAAATAACCAGCACTGGAACGGGGCAGAGTAAAAAAAATTTTTCAAGAAAAATGTTTGGACACGATCCACATCCTGCATAATATATTGCGAACTTCTGTGGGGGCCTTCAGGTGACACCGAAAGAATCGTCTTTTCAGCAGTCGCATTGGCCTGTCCCAAATCATTTACCGCGGCATCAGTAGGAGATGACCTTCACTCGTGCCAGACTGCCATTCTCGTATCTGTATTCCGTCTATCAATCAAAGTGTCTAGACGGAGGGACGCTTTACTGTTGTTGTTCTTCTTCGCCTCTTTAAGTGATACGGTAATAGCAGTTCCTTTCTCTTCTCTCGCGTTTCAAAAGCAAAATCCTCACTTATTGAAACTGGGGAGGAGCCCCGTAGAAACTTGCGTTAAATTGAACCACATTTTTGTCCTTTGTATCTTTAGGAACATAGCAAGTTGAATCCGCCGCCATTTCATCTGGCAACCCTTTGTCGTCCGTTGTGCTGTTCGAATCGCCTGGCAACCCTGCCCCGTCCTAGCTGGCTCCTGATTGGCTGGTCGAATCGGATTTAAACTGAGGCCAACGGTCGTTCGTCGCCCTCCGTCTCTTTCGGTCGGTGTTCCTTTTTCATTCCCGAGATCCAGAGAGAGGCTGTCCCCGATGGACTACGAGGAGATCGCCGGCCCGCAGTTCGTGGACCTGGCCTCGTTCGCAGCAGGGAACGGGGACCACGACGACGACGGGGCGGACAAGTTCTTCGGTCAGTATATGTCACCACCCGCTTGGAATGTTCGGGTCACAACTATTCCATTTTTTGACAGATGTGGTCGAGTCGGACGATGTCTTACCCGATGAGGAGAACGTGCCGCTGTCGGCCCAGTCGGGGAGTCAGAAGGGTACGACGCCAGGTACGTTACATGCTCGTACGCGTGGAATGGGGGGCTCACTCTCTTTTTGACAACGTAGGTATGGGCGCGTTCAGGTTTGTACGCAGCGCGTCCCTCCAGCCGACGTCCAGCACCACCAGGCCTAAGCGGGAACCCTTCGTGTCCATGGCCGAGGCTGTGAGGAAGTACCAGGTCGCCACACCAAAGAGATTCAAGAGCCGGCGATCAAGTATGCTTCTACTTTATCGTATCATGTATCGCATTAACACATTGTTATCCGGTAGGGTCCAGCCCGCCGGAGGACAGCGGAAGCAAGCGTCGATGGTCGCCTCAGCTGACAGTTGCGCACACGCCAAATCTTGTGACCAAGCACAGGGCCAGACCGGTCAGAGCACTGTCCAGGGAGCGACTGGAGTCCATTACCGTTTGCGAAATGAAGAAGATGTGAGTCGACCAGTGCTGTTCTGTTGGCCTACAATCGAGGTTGAACTGCAACTTTTCCGTCATTCCAGGTGTAACTTTAAGGCTAATCCAGTCAATTACAAGATACTGGCTGCCAAGCCTAAGCTCCCGAACGCTGAGCGACGTCCAGTCACTGCTACCCAGCCATTTCAGCTGACTGTCCCAAAGCAGGCAGCCAAGTCGGGCGACCCTGAGCCATACGTGTTCCATGCACGCCCAGTCCCTCAGGCTATCCTGAAAAGTCCGAGCGGAACCAAGTGGCGAGAAGCTGCACCTGTGACGGTACCACAACCCCTGAACTTCCACATTGATGAACGCCTCCGTGCCAGGCAGATGAAAAGGTCAGTTGGCATAAAAAATAACCATGTACACTTGATCATTACAATTGCAAAACTGCAGGGCTGCCGAGGAGCTGGAGACGGAACCGGTGGAGACGAAGCCAAAGAGGTCCACTGTTAAGGCCTTGCAGCCAACCCTGCCGATCAAGACTGTCACGTGCCCAGAGCCGTTCAGTTTTGAAGAGCGGGATAAGCACATGAAGCTGCGCCGAGAAGAACGCGAAAGGGAGCGAGAGCAGGAGGAGCGCAGGGCCCGCGAGTTCCGAGCCCAGTTGCTCCCCAACTTTGATCAGGTTCTGCTTCCGAATGTGCAGGCCGCACCTGTGACCCAGCCTGCCCCGTTCAAGCTGGAGGGTCACCAGAGGGGAGAGGCCAGGAAAGCAGATTGGGCCATGATGCTGGAGCACCTGGAGGGGCTACAGAAGCGCGACAGGGAGTTCACCGCCAACCCTTGCAAGGTCATCTACCAGAAGCCGTTCGTTCCGGCAACAGGTTTAAGCCCAATTGTGACCCCCCAGGAGGTCATGCTCCACACGGAGGTCAGGGCGAAAGAGAGGGCAAACTTTGATGAGGAGCTGAGAGAGCGAGAAGCTGAATATGAAATCCGGCGCCAACAGGTAATTACGCTTCAGTCGATTCGCATTACGGCCATCACTTTTCCTCTTTACTTTTTTGCAGCATCTGAAGGAGCAGGAGATGCGTGAAAAGGAAGAAATTTTACAAATGAGGAAGGAGATGGTGACCAAGGCACAGCCTGTGCCTCAGTACAAAGATTTTATCCTCGAAAAGTCATCAAAGCCAAGCACCAAGCCGCAGAGCCCAAACTTTTCTGCTCGGTTTAAAAAGTAGGATAATAATGATCTGTAATGTTGGGGTCTGGGGTTTGGGAGGGGGGGGAAAAAAGTTGGGATTTTGCACTCATGTACCTTTTTTTTTATACAAGTTTTATTTGAGTCATGAATAAACTTCCATTTTCACACTTTAATCGCTGTCTTCTTCAACGCATTTTGATGGAAGCAAGTTTGCCGGGAAAAGGTCGCCCCACTTGCTGGATTTAGTGCATCTGTACATCGGCCTGCAAGAAGAGTAATAAGTTGGACTTGCGGGGAATAATTATTGTTACGGAAAATACTTGCTTTCCGTGCTTCTTGGCTGTGACGACGACTTCGGCCAGTTCTCCTTGCGCTGTGCAAAGGCGGCAGATTGCATGTCGGGGCCGCTTCAGAACCTCTCGGACCACCCTGGGCCACGGAGCAGGGTCGGGTCTTGCTCCTCGCTTCATCACCAGGTAGCAGAAGCGTTCTCGGAGGGTCGGCGGCTCCTGAGCAGCCATGCTGAACGGCTGGAAACGAACCTCGTAGTTGCAAGGCGTCCTGTCTTCACGCAGGCGAGGACACTGCTTCTCATGGGGGCACTGGAGAAAATACGCGCTTCAGTACATGGCGGTACAACTGGGCTAAAGGACAACTTACAGGCGCAAACACGTGCGACTTGGGATCCATCTGGAGGATGAAGTCCCTTGCTTCAGCCAGAATGCTGAAGGAAGCCAGGCTGCCGTTCTCCACCAGGACCAGAAGGCCGTTGGTCCGCCTCCAGAGGTTCTCCAGTGCTTCCAGCCTGCTGCGGATGGATGGCAGCTCAAGCAGGGTGTATGCGCTCACCACTAGGTCGTACTTGAGCTGAAATTTCAACAAATTGAAGCATTGCAGCTGAGCTGGCCATTCTCGCACTTACGACTGTCGAAGCGGGAAGAAACTGCCGGTGCATCAGTCCTGGCGATTCTAGTTCGATGTCGGTTCGTCCGCCACGCAGAATCAGGCAGGACAGATCGTTCATATCAGCGGAGGTGTCCACGCAGAACCGCTCGTGTATAGCGCCCCAGGCATCTTCAGCTGCCCTGCGATTGAATGATCGTGACCATTGCTACCACACATGAAACGCTTACTGACCATAGTGTCGACCCAACGCCAGACCCAAAATCAAACAAACTCCTGGGCCTCCATTCCGGCAGTCTGGTCCGTATCTCAGAGAAGACTCGGGTGAGCACTGCAAACTCCGGCGGACTCCTTCCGACCAGATGCTGCAGCCCCATCTGCTGGGTGTAATCAACGGGGCGCCAGTTGTACACCGCTTTCCTCAGCCTGACCATAATCTTATTCTTGGCGTCCCTCTCTTCCTCCGGGGTCATCGGAGGGTCATCCGGATTGTGCCCCTCGCTCTGGAGGATGTACCGTAACCTCTGCTGCACCTCCTCCTTCTCAGGCGGCAACTGTCGCTTCTCCAGGATCCTGCTGAGCTTCATCGCATCCTCTTGCAACTGCGTCATGTTCTGATCTACACGCAGGCTCAATTAATGTACTGAATGTGCGGGTACGACCGTGTGGCGTACCTGCAAGTATGACCTTCGCAGCCTTCATGACCTTCCTGGGCAGCTGGACCACAGCCCGGTGCATCCGTCCGGGATGCTTCTTCGGATTCATCTCCTCCGCATCAATTGCCTCCAGCACCTCAGGCAGCAGCTCAGGAACCATCCGCGTTGTGTACAACCTCACAACCTGCATTAAAATTAATTTTCTTGAAATTACAAAAATATGCGATATTTTGACCCATTCATCGCATCGAATTGGCGATTTCCTGCCCAATTTCATCGCACTTATGACAATGCATTGTCAACAATGTTTTTTTTTTACTCCCAACAAAGCTGTATGGTAGCAACTGCTATGCGCAGTGTGATGCTGGGACGTACCAGCTGCATGTGTACTCACCGTTCGAGCCGCCTGGTTGCCCGAGAGCCGAACAAAACCGCGTTTTCCGCACCGAAAAACCACATTTGTCAAGCCGCCCATGTTTGAAATCGCTTCTCTCCGTCGAGAAGTCTTTGAGAGTGAAACGGCTTCTCTCCGTCGAGACGCATTTGAGTGTGAAACGGCTTCTCTCCGTCGAGACGCCATTGTGAGTGAAATGGCTTCTCTCCGGCGAGGCGCTCAAGTCCTTGAGCTGAGCTGAAATGGCTTCTCCCCGGTGAGACGCAAATGACGCGCGGAGAAAACGTGACGTCTTCACCTCGAGGCGGTTTTTTTTGCAAAGGTTTGAAGTTATTGCGAAATTATTTTTTTTTTTGCCTTCTTCTCTTACCTTCCTCCTCTTAGTTCGCTGCCTAGTTCGCAACACAGAAGAAGGGAAGATGGAAGTGGTCACCTGCATTGCGCCTGTCAACATCGCACTCATCAAATACTGTAAGTACTGGCCAGTACGCATCGGTGCACCCTATAAGTAATTGACACAATTCTATGCATTTCAGGGGGTAAGAAGGATGAGAAGCTAATTACACCGATTAATGATTCACTCAGCGTTACTCTTGGTACTGGACAGGTAATTGCACTAATTAAGTCAACCGGATTAATTAAATTTATTAATAATGCATATGTTACAGATGTGCGCAAGGACTACGATCGTAAGGAGCCCCAACTTTACAAGGGACCGCATGTGGCTTAACGGAGTGTAAGTACAACCGGCCTACACTTATTGACGCAAGGATTAAATTATTTTTAGCAGAAAAACCTTAATTATGAAGCACTAAGAAATTTCTCCCGGGTCGCTGCAGGTACTGCATTTTAAAAAAAACAGCAGGGGTTACAAGGCCGTTGTTGAGAAATGAAGCTATAAGCTCGGGAAGATGTAATCTGACGAAAACAGGAATGGGAAGTAGGTTGCTCCCACGTCACTTTGAGTTTCTCAACGCTTTTTATTCCCCTGCTTTTGACTCAAGGGAATGGAGCAAAAAAAAATATGCGTACCCTCAGGCATCAACCGCGACCTTGCAATCAGCTGGGTACTTATCTTTTTTTTGCAGTGAGCAGAGCTTGGACAACTCGAGGCTCCAGGCTTGTCTGCAGGAAAGTAAGTTTGCTTACTGTTTCCCCACAAGATGTGTGGTTCTAATAATAGGTTTCAATACTAGTACAGAAGCGGAGTCGACAGCAAGCAGCTGCGAAAGGAGACGACACGGACAAGCTGGACTGGCGGATTCACATCTGCTCTGAAAACAACTTTCCGACCGCTGCCGGACTAGCCTCGTCCGCCGCTGGATATGCCTGCCTTGGTAATTAACGTGTTGTTGTCACTGAACTTAAGAAATGGCTGACTGTCTTCCTTCCAGTGTACAGCCTGGCTCAGCTGTATGGCGTCGAAGGTGATGTGTCTGGCATTGCTCGCCAGGGATCTGGAAGTGCCTGTCGCAGCCTGTATGGCGGGTTTGTTCGCTGGCACTCTGGACAGGCAGCTGATGGATCCGATTCCCTCGCCAGTCAGGTAGCTCCAGCATCGCACTGGCCAGGCTTGCGGCTTCTGGTGCTTGTCGTAAATGCAGGAAGGAAGCCCACTGGCAGCACTGTTGGCATGCAGCGTAGTGTGCAGACCAGCGATCTCCTGAGTTACAGAGCTGCACATATTGTGCCAAAGAGAACGGAGCAGATCATCCAGGTTTGAAGCTACTCTGTAATACTGTAGTGACCAAGTATCACAATAGTGCGTACAACATATGCAGTGAATGCTTTTCCTTGCAGGCTATAAAAGCAAAAGATTTCGAGACAGTGGGCCGCTTGACCATGCAGGACAGCAACCAGCTGCATGCAGTCTGCTTGGACACGTACCCTCCATGCGTGTACATGAATGATGTGTCGCATTCTATATCCCAGCTGGTTCATCGATATAACGACCTATGTGGAGAGATAAAGGTTCACCTTTTTCTGCTTATTTTAATACGACAAGATGTTGTTGGGAATGATGTACTATTTGTAAACTGCGTCGACAGGTGGCATACACGTTTGATGCAGGTCCAAACGCATGTCTTCTTATGAAAGAAGATGTTGTGGCCGAATTTGCAGCTGTAGTGTCACACTTTTACCCACCAACGGCTGAGATCAATGACTTTTTCCGAGGTCTTCCTGTACCGAAAGGCTCCTTTCCGCAGGTAACCGCTTATTTTTTAATGTGGTTCCAAGCAGCGCTGATAAAAACATGCGTTTCCTATTTTTCCGCAGTCCTTGAAGGGTTCAGCAGTGCAGCAGCCAGACGCAATCCAATTTGTGATCCACACTAGCATCGGCGAAGGTCCGCAACTGTTGAGCAAAAGCATCAAAGAGAGCCTGGTGGATGTGGATGGAATGCCTCGCAAACTAGCCTGATTTATGGACGTTTTTCCCATAGTCGAGACATCTGCTCCATTTGAGATTAGTGTGGGAAAATTAGAAGGTGTGGTTTTACGACTCGGATTTGCATCCCACACTGGGAAGAATATTACGAGTGGTATCAGTCCAACGAGGTGGATACTTTAATCTCTTTATTACTCCGCGGTTTGGGGGCCTTTATTGTTCACTTTGAAGTTATAACGGTTGTACATTATGTTGGCAATAAAATTTATTTGTTATATTACTGTATTACAAGTCTTGTCGTAGTCCACTACTAGTAAGTAGACATTCTGAGAATCACTGATCTTAAGCGTGATCGTTCAAATTCCTTCAAGGAAGTGCGTTGCATCACAAAAGCAGAGCCTAAAATAACCACTGGGACATTGTTTATTGTTCTAATTGGATGCGCTTACATTGTTTGTAGCACAATTGTTTTGTATTCATCACATGGAGCAAGCAATATGCGGCACATATGAATCATTGCCAATATGAATTTTCAACGTACAATATTTGTGCAGAAAAAAATATCTCAATTCTGAAACACCCTGTTTGGCAGTACATGCTTCGAGCGATTACCACAACCGTTGCATTCCATAACCTTGGGCAGACAGCACCGGTTGAGCACATAATTAATTGCAGATTTTGTGAGTGACGTCAGGCCAAGTGCGGGGAACCACCAGATTTTGCGAATTATTTGGCGAACCCATTTCCCTTCAGCCTGTTTCCTGCTGCATAAAAATTGCATTACAATCTCCTTGAACCTCTCCCGTGGTGTCCAGTGGGTGGTAAATAAGTGGAGTAGAAAGGCTTGCTGATTTGCGGGGGGTGGGGGTGGTGGGAGGAGGAGGAGGAGATCTCGCCAAAATCTCTCTCCCTGCTGCTTATTCCTCTCCCGGCTACTTTCATTTTGGCAGAAGGATCGCAAGGGTGAGCAGCACACACAAAAAGAAGGTGAACGGTCTCTCCCCACCTGTTGAATAGACTTTGGCGAGGGATTTTTTTTTTTTGCGAATAACCACAGGCGGCCTATAGCTTTTTGCACACCTGCAACGCTGAGCTTCATCTCAACACGTCTGCATAAACCGTAGTGGGTCTGCCTCGAAGAGGATTTAACACTTTGCTGGAGTAAGTCATACTGCAAATTATTATTGCTGTTGTGCTCTTTTATTGCAAATAATTTAGCGCAACTATTGCAATGCTTGCAAAGAGCATTGTACTCAATAATTCGAGTGGAAACTAGAGGAAAGAATTTGCGGAATGTTTTGTTGCCCTTACACTTGTTTGTTTACAATGGGTATAAAACGGGTATAAAATGGACAAACAAGCAAACAAACTTTGCATTTATACCTTAACTGGTATAAATCGGGTATGAATGGGAATAAAATTGACAAACATTTCCATTTATATTTTTGTTTACTAGCAAGCAAAAAAAAAATGTGTTTACCTAATGGGTATGAAATGGGTATAAAATGAACCACAAACTTTGCCTCGATCTAATGGGTATAAAACGGGTATGAAATCGGTATGAAATGGATACAAAGAGGACAAACAAGCGTTGCAATTTTTTTTTTTAAATTCGTTTGTTTGGTTGGTTGTTGGTTTTTTATTTGTTTGTTTACAAACAAACAAAAACCTTTGGCTTTACTTACCTAACGGATATGAAATGGGTAAAAACGGACAAACTTTGCCATTTATACTTTTATAGTACCGCAATTGAGAAAGTATTTATTGTAATTATATTTTAATTTTTATTCCGCACTTCGTAAGCGACATGTACGTATACGTACGTCTCGGTGTGTACATTTGCTATCTCTCGTTTCCGGCTCATTGTTTCGATTATGAGTGACGTCACCTTGAAAATCACCAGTTTTAAAACTAGGTGAGGTGTCAGCAGTGCTGCAGTTGGCCGGAATATAGTATATGTCACAAAGTTTGTCGGTTGTCAGTCACCACAAGGATGAGGTGAAAGTGCGTGGTCATGAGTTGGATTTTCTTTTTAGAAAATTAAGGCCATACGCACCGCATGGCTTTTGTTGAGGCAAGGTCATACACACGCTGGTGTACATTATATTGTCAAGGTAGTGCTAATGCCCTGAAGGTCGTGTCACGGCGGGATATACATGCAATTGGTGCATACACTGTAATTGGGAAGCACTTGATGCTGACGTGTTAAACTGTGTGCTTTATTAGTGTGTTCAATACGTCGAAGGCCGCATAGTAATTGCGACAATAATTGCTGGGGTAAACAATCCTCAGGCTGAATAATAAGCGAGATGGCCGAGTTGCTGTCGGCCAAGACGGTGGACGACACCAAGTTGTCGTATGTCAACCAGGCCTTCACCCTCGACGCATCGGATGGCAATAATAAGGAGACGACGTCGTCGACGCCCGCAGCAGCGACGTCGTCTGAACCGGACTTCCCGCCGTCGGAGGGGCGTCGCATACTGAAGAACGTGGTCGTCATAAGCGTCGCCTTCATGCTCAACTTCACCGCATTTCAAAGCATGGCCAACTTGCAGGTCGGTACTACCACGCCCCTCGCATAGATGGCGTGCCACTATCAGGGTATGCGAGCGGCAGTGGTACTACCAGCTCGGACAAACATTCTTTTCCCGCAGAGCTCCATAAACCCCGACGAGGGTCTGGGCACGTACTCCCTGTCCGTCCTGTACGGAGCCCTGGTCCTGTCCTCGATGTTCGTGCCCACTGTCCTGATCCGGAGGCTGACCTGCAAGTGGACGCTGGTGGTCACCATCCTGACCTACTCGCTGTACATCGGGGCGCAGTTCAAGCCCTCCTTCGCCACCCTCATCCCAGGGGCGGTGGTGCTGGGCCTCGGGGCCGCCCCTCTCTGGGCCGCCAAATGCACCTACCTGACCCACGTCGGTTACACCTACGCCAGGATCAGGAAGCAGGACAGCCAAGAGGTCATCGTCAGGTTCTTCGGCATCTTCTTCCTCGCCTTTCAGACAGCCCAGATTTGGGGGAATCTCATCGCAGGAACAGGTCAGTGGTCGTCGTTGATTGATTGATTGATTGATTGATGTTTCTCCATCGCAGTGTTGTCGTCTGGAGCTCCTGACAACTCGACGCTGCTGAGTGAGGATGAGATCCAAGTGTGCGGCGCCAATTTTTGCGGGATTGACGATGTGTCAGCAGCTGCAGCAGACAACAAGACGTCAAATGCCAACCTGGCCCCACCGTCGAACCAGAAGATCTACACGTTGGCCTCCATCTACCTCGCATGTTCCCTCAGCGCTGCAGTCCTGGTCGCCCTCTTTGTCGACCCTCTCCTCAGGTAACAGCATGTCTTCTTATTGTCTGCTGCACCAAAAAGGACAGCGCACTGTTATTATAACCGTACAGGTATGGCGAACGGGAACGTACTGGCAGCGGTGCGACACTGACCGGATGGAAGCTGATGGTAGCCACATTTCGACAGATGAAGAAGCCGTACCAGATACTAATAATTCCTTTGACCATCTGGAGCGGTATGGAGCAAGGATTCCTCAGTGCTGAATTTACGCAGGTATAATTATCCTATACAAATTGTGCACAGCAGTACATTCATGCCTGTTATATGCTTGAAGGCGTTCGTGACGTGCGCATGGGGAGTCCAGCATGTAGGGTACGTGCTGATATGCTACGGTGTCCTGGACTCTGTGTTTTCGGCCAGTTTTGGTCCGGTGCTGCACAGGGTGGGCCGTACCCCCATCTTCGTTTTCGGGGCGGCCATCAACGTGGCCATGATCGTGGTCTTCCTCACCTGGAAGCCCTCAAACGCCCATCCGGAAGTCATCTTCGTCATGGCCGGAGCATGGGGCGTTGCCGATGCAATATGGCAAACGCAGATCAACGGTACGTTAATCTCGGTGTACCACCGACCCAGCACTAATGTCCTCCTATGTTCCCAGCATTCTACGGAGTCCTGTTTCCATCTGAGGAAGAAGCAGCGTTCAGCAACTACCGCCTGTGGGAATCTGTTGGATTCATCATCGCCTACGTGTACAGCAAGCTCCTGTGCGTGTACCTGAAACTGTACGTGCTGCTGGGTGTCATTCTGCTGGGCATGACAGGGTACATCGCCATCGAGATGCAGGAGAGGATCAGGCTCAGCAGGGGCAGCACCAATGGAGAAAGTGCCAACAATAACAGTAGAGAAGGTCAAGGCGTGGCAGGTAAGGACAAGTAGGTTCAAGACATCATGTGCGGTACATGTATGTTACGACGGGCATTGTCTTATTTATTTGTGATGCACTGGCCTATAAGAATTTGTGGCAGGTGTTGTTGGACTGATTCGACCAGTCTTTAATTACAAATCGGATGTTATCAGAATGGACAGTATTTATTTTAATTGCATTTTCATTGAATGTACGTGTATGATTGTGATCCTTAAATGTATTAAAAATTTTATGTAAGGCTGATTGTGACTGTCGAACGACTGATCAACCCATATCAAGTGGCTCTGTTTGCAATAAAAGACGTTATTATGTGTAGTTTTATTACTGATTTAATAATTTATTTAGCGTTTTATATACATCTGTGTAACTCACTTGCATAACACCTTGTTAACATATACTAAATGCGATTGTTTTTGGGTGACATGTGTGTCATGTAACAACTGGACAAATGGTTCGTAATTAACTTATTGTGAGTTTATCTGCGGTAGTCATCGTGGTGGTGGTGGTGGTGATGGCCACCGTATCCTCCGTGGCCGTATCCTCCATGGCCACCGTATCCACCATATCCACCATGGCCACCATAACCACCATGGCCACCGTATCCACCATGCCCACCGTATCCTCCGTGGCCATACCCTCCGTGGCCATACCCGCCATGTCCGTACCCACCGTTTCCGTACCCACCGTGGCCGTATCCGTATGTCGGTCCATGGCTGTGATAGCCGTATCCTCCATTGTGGCCGTGGCCATGGCCATGTCCGTGAGATAATCCATGGAACAACCTTCAAAAAAATGGGTACAGTACAGTACAGTACAGTCATCGTGTAAACGGCCAGTACGTGTCTTTACACTGCCAACTTACTTTCCCAACAATGGTTCTGCACTGGTCGCTACCACCAGGAATAGGCACGCAACAATTCCAACCATCTGAATACAACAGTGGACAGTTAGATGGCTTTATCCTGCCAGCCATTAAACTAACTAAAATAAACATATTAGTACCAACAAATGGGCATATTATAGTCAGTCGGATCACCCTGTGAGTGATTAATGGTACTCTTAATTAATACGCCGACACCATCCGTTACATCACTCGATTGGTCAGCAATTTTTGTCGACTATAATTTTCACCTGCTCTGCGTGACGAGGCCATAGAAACCTTGACCATGCCTCGCATCAGCAAGTTTTTTTTTTCGGTGTGATACTAATTACAGGAGCAATGCGTGCAAAAAGTTCATCAGACCACACGAATATTTGCGAAAGGTGTTATAGAAAATGGCTGCACAAGAATATCGTTATTGAGCTATATGTTTTTAAACTTGCATCAAAATTACACACACAGTTTTTAGAATTATTGTGCAGAGATGATATTTGTGAACTCAAGGGATCATCCTGGACGCTAGGCAACCCAACTTGCAGGCCTGTTTGGTTGGTTGCATGTCGCGCAGGCATTTCGATTCAAAAAACTATAAGCAAGACTATAATTATTACACTGTACTCCCGATTATCCGGGACTTGCTGAGTCTTTCATTTTTGATAATATTTTCAAAAGTCCAACAATAACTACAACATCTCATCAACTTACCGCAATTCTGGAGGGCGACATGCTGGATGTTGTCCGGAGCAACATGTGTACAGGACGATCAAATGTTGCGGAATAATTTGTGGACGGAGGCTGGACCCCCTTCTTATATACTGTACACAAGAGGATTGTTTTGCCCAGTGCCCTTCTCTCAGCTCCAAAAGCAATAAGAGAAGGAGGGAATGCCCAAGGCCAAGTGTATTGCCTGCTGCACAAGGACGGACCACCGACGGAGCACCTGCTGGCCAACAGAGATACCTTCTTCTTCTTCATCATCTTCCTCTGCTGATGCTGGTGTAGCAGGCTCAATGACCCTGGGGGAAAACCAACGAAGGAGAAATGTGACTTTGCTCACATCCCTCTGACCCAGATTAATCAGTGACCAGCAGGGTCGATGAGAATTAACCACAGTGTAATAAATGAAGGCCAAGTTGTACAGTACTGCAAACTAACTTGCAAAAGAAGTCTCAAAATATGTATAAAACAACCCTAATTAATAATAGCCAATGTTTCTCTTGTACAGGAAACAATGATTCTTTCGCTATTTGCTGGAATTTGCGACAATGTGGAAACAAAAGTGCAAACGTAACTCTCTTAAGGGTCATCGGTCTCCGTACGCGTGACGTAACATTAGCATGATGAGACTCTGTAGAGGACACCCTCGCAAAAAAAAAAAGAGTGGTAAAAACGTCCAAACCGGTTTATTAATCCTTTTAACAACTAACAATGGTGCTGTAGTGCGTGTGACATTGTACAATATACTTCTCGGTTCAAGGATGCAATTATGTTGTTACCAACTTTAACAACAATACAGCCAACGAGAAATAAGATCTGTCCTTCGGGATGTCAATAAGTGGAATAATTAGAGTATATGAAATTATTAGAGAACGCATTTATTGATGAGCAGTTATTATTTCCAACGTTTTTAGTACTCCAGTAGTTGTCTTTGCAGTTAGCCCCAGTGATGGCCATGGTGGTGATGGTGATGGTGACCATGGTGATGGCCCCATCCGTGGTGCCCCCATCCATGGTGGTGATGGTGATGTGGATAGTACCCGTGGTGGCCATGGTGACCGTGATGACCACTGGAAAGAAAGAAAGAAAAAAAAAGGGGGGGGGGGGTGTCGTGAATTACGACTAGTGAAACCGAAGCCAATCTCTCGTTCCTCTTACTAGCCAAAGAAGAAGCACTCGACGGCCAAGGGCATCATCACCAGGGCCAGCACCAAAGCCAACACAGACAGCTGTGAAATAAAGCCCAGTGATTTAGTGACAATAAAAGTCAATCATCTCAACATACATATTTGCACCAAGATTTCCGGGTCATACACTATACTGATACAACTAGAGCTTCCATTTGCTGTGCAATCAGTTCTGATGATGTCACAATGACAACAATGAGCTTCAATATTGTAAAAAAAAAATGCAAAAAATATTGTCCCTTGATTGTTAACAGTTACAGATGAATTCTCCAGAATAATAAGGCTTTGGTTATTATAAAGTTCCTTACCTTGGAGGAGAGGTGCGTCATGATGTACTCTCTGTACACTATTCTTGGGTCTTGCCAGGCGACAGACTGGATGAAGTTTGGTGGTTGGACAGGTGAAGAGGCCCAGTATTTATACTGAGTCGTTGGAGGAAAAGAATGAAAAGAGCTTCAACGACGATGACGTATAAGAAGTCTGCGGGGGCGTGGTAAAACAAAGAGTGCAAAAAAAAATTCCCTGAGAGAAGAAGGATGATATTTAATGAGTCTGATGGCACCTCTTAACGTTTTAAAGACGCGGTTTGCTCGGAGGGGAACTTACCCGAACGTTGCGTAATTATTCCTTTCAATAATGGTGACCAGGTCAGGTAAATCACCAGACTATTTTTAGGCATCTCAAATCACTGGAATCCGTCGATTCATCCTGGTTCGGGTTGACATCATGATGTCACGACCGGTTATTCAAACTATTCTTATAGCGCCTCGGTCTATCTGATGGCTTTATGCAAATTAAGGGGCACATGTTGCAAGAGCCATATACCCTTCATAATATATTCAAAGGAATTTTAAACTCCTGCAACAGATGGAATTGAACTCATAAAGGTCATTTTAAAGCATAACTACTCAACGCCTGAATCCTGAAACTACCATGATTCGTCACAGTAGTCTCAATAATAATATATTATTATTAGGCCTATATCTGCTGCACACTGGGAGTAATTAGCATGTTCTTAATGAGGACAGGGAGCATACATAAGAGGCGCAAACTTCTGTAGGCGCCTTTGATGTCCGCGTCTCTCTGTTTGGGGCCGTTGCCAAGGCTGGCGGCCATCTTGAAGTGTGGGGAACGCCAACGAGGTATAAATAGGGTGCAGGCAAAAATAGGGCCCGCCATCTTTGATGGTTTTGGCGGCCATGGCAACTACACGGCAAGAACACGCGCGAATCAAAGATGGCGGACCCTATTTTTGCCTGTACCCTATTTATACCTCGTTGGCGTTCCCCACACTTCAAGATGGCAGCCAGCCTTAGCAGCGCCCCAAACAGAGAGACGCGGAAATCGAATGTTTGCGCCTCTTATGTAGTATATGCTCCCTGATGAGGACATGTTCATGAGATATTGTTCTTATAAGATGATGGTAGATAAAATGTATTTTCGCACATCTTTTATTTTGGCAAATTCACAGGATATATTACAGACGTGCAATTGACAAAAACACGCTAATTACACGGATGATTAAGTAACCTCGCTTCAGTCCACTCATCAGCACGACCAAAGCGTGCGGAGATGAAATATTAATTAGAATCGTGACCTATAACGCATGGATACGGTTCTTATGTCAATCCTATCGTCAGACGCAAGGTAATTTATGGCCAGTAATAACTTCACACATTTTTTAAAATTTGCAGGTAGAGTACGTTTCATAGAGCACGTCACCCCTTCTGCTGCCCTTGAGGGATCCGTAAAGTAATGGTCACTCAGGGTCAAGGCTGGACGTGCCTTTTGTACAAGTATATGTCGCCCGAAGAAGAAAAAATTGCGCAAAATTTTTACGCAGTTTCAGAGTACAGGGTGGTAAACTGCTCAAGTTCCACAGTCCAACAACTTCGAGTTGTTTATCAACCATTAGAAAATCATCACTGGACATACATTTAAAATGACTGGGCAATATTCGATGCACACATACACCAACCCCACCCTCATATATCTTGCATGACACATAATTCATCCATAATGCATTCCATCACGAAAATATAACCTGGAACCGTCTTCCAGGAAGAAGAGTCTTTATGCAAATTATATGCCAAACCCCGCCTTGTTTTTGGCGCCTCGGGCTTCCCCCTAAAAAGATTCCAAGGCGCGTGTCATTTTTGTCAAATACTTTCTATATGTGTTACGTATACTGACCAAGAAGGTTACTCATTCGAAGGGTACCAATGATGCCTGGGTTTTTCCTAACCTTTCAAAAGTTCGGCAAAGGGCCTAAGCTAGATCAAACCGGGTATTTGCTTCACCCATGGGCAATGTTTGACCCAGATTTTTTTCTGCGCCTTTGAGTTGACTGAACGTGCCTTTAGACAGCAAAGAAAACCTTGGAGAATGTCATTATTTTGATAAAATTAGTAATGTCCCTTGTATTTACCTCCTGCGCCTCCTTTTAAACCCTTTTTTTCATGTCTGTCTTTCTTACAATCAGCGAAGGGCATGAAGGTACACGCTGACGCTTGTAACACCCTCGTTGAATCTCACTTAGATAAGGAGCGATTCATTACATAATACTTAGAGTAAATACAGCCATTTTACACCTGTTAACATGAATTAGCGTGTTTATTTGAACCTAAGTGTGTGCTTTTTGCGCAGAGTTACAAAATCGCTGCTTATTAATTTGCAAATAGGTTGATTTAACGACTTTCTCTTTGCAATATTTTTACACTGCACAGTTGACATTTCCAGGATGCTTCGCTGTAAATCACAATATTTTCTGTCCCATGTAACCAGCCCAATCAGGAACACAATTCTTGGAAAAAATAAAAGTATCCGTTCAAGGTGAGGTTTTTAAAAAGCTTTGAAGGGCAACACCCCCCCCTCCTTTTTTTTTTATTCCTGAAATTTCTTGTGTGCTTGGGGGCATGAAAATGAAACATGGGACGACACAAAAACCAAGTCAGGTGTCGTCCTTGATTACGCAAGTTGGATATATTATCCCATCAGTAGCCGGACAAAAACAGAGATTTCCTCGTCTGGGTCGTCCATGCGTGAAGGTGACAAGTCACGGGCGTCTCAGGCGTCGCCTCGGTCTTTCTGTTTAAAGAATAAACAAAGAGTCAATCACACACTCCTACGCACAGCGCACTTGCTCTTCGTATGCTAATTAACTTGACAGGGGCCAACAATGTGACCCTCGGGATTTCCACAAGCTTTTTAAGCTATTTGTCCGCCTGTCACTCCAAACTCTTATTTGCCTGTTACACGTACACGCTTACTCATCGCTCAGCACTCAAAGCTTTGACCGCATACCGCAATAACGCAGGGAACCTTGGTCGAAAAGTAGCCTACATCGTCGATGGAGAAGGTTATGCTAATGCTTCAGTTGCATGATTGGAAATGCCACTCATCATGAAATATTACTCAACCCTACATTTTCGCATTGAAGGTTCTGCCATTATTTGTAATAATGTTAAACATGAACGAGGGTAATGTAATCTTCAAAATACTATACTGATGCAATCTCAATGAATTTTAAAACACTGTGGAATTTGCGACCCACTGCTAGTAGTAGTAGTAGAAGTAGTAGTAGTAGTAGTAGTAGTAGTAGTAGTAGTAGTAGTAGTAGTAGTAGTAGTAGTAGTAGTAGTAAATTGAACAAAAAAAATCCTTTTTTCCATTAGAACTTCATTAACAAGTTGCAATCAGTCGCTATCAGAATTATTTCAAATTCACATTCTTGATGGCCAGCAATACTCTTATTAGCGGTATATTACACCATATAACGATATTCTTAAGACAATGCCAAGTGCCATCGTATGCAACACTATGTGTTTCCGCCTTATTTTGCTCCCTAATTGCCATACGGATTGTTACAAACGGCTGATTATTATTATCTAATTAGCCTTGAAGCGTTTGAAAAGGCCGCCTGTTAACTGCGGCACCACTGTTCCCTCCATCTGGCGACCTTGCTGGTGACGTCACGGGCACATGTGGCAACCCTGCTCCGGTCCCCACTTTTCAAGATGGCCGCCGGAAAGTAAAAGGAAGAAAAAAGAACTCAAGAAAAGGAAAGTAATTTTCGCAAAGAAAGTGACGATGTGCGGGCGAATTAGATGGAATCCGGAGCCCATCTACAGGCAGGGGTGACCAGGGACACGGTGTGATGGTATCTAAAGGACCAGCCATGAACTCATTGTGAGTATCGGTCATCCAATATGTGACACGTCTGCAGAGGAAGTCAGATTGGGGCCGAAAAGGGGGGGGCGGCCCGTGGTCCGCCCCTGGGCCAGTTGCCCCCACTCCCCATGGCATGATCTGCCAGATGTCATGTTACGTAACCGTACGACACGTGTACTGTGCTGTCAACATATTGCGGATTACACCTGCATGAATTCAGATCAAAGTGAATCCATGTTCAGATTGCCAGGTCGTTCATATTGGATAAAATGTACTGAGCAGGTGTTTTCAACAATAAATGGAATCCGCTCTGACCTTCAGTCGCACCAGATGTGTCTCGCCGACAGTTGCATACAAGCTGTGAATGCCATATTAAGAATGGGCATGAGTTGCACTAATTCAAATGTTAACTTTTCAGCCAGAGCAGCAGTGGGAGCGGTGGATTCAGCGGACGTAACTACGATCGTTGGGTGGAGCGTCAGAACACTGGTTCTGCTTTGAGCAAGGTTCAGCACCAGTACTGGGTTACAAAGCAAGCTGTCTTCCGAAAGCTGGGAAAGAAGGACGATGAGTGTATCGTGGCCTCGGACGCAGAGCTGGATGCCAAGTTGGAGCTGTTTAAGTCCGTCCAGGAGACGTGCGCTGACCTTCTTTGCATTCTGGACAAATACCAGGACAGGCTTTGCAGTGAGTTTGTCATGGAATATTTTGTGTGAATGCAATTTACCAACGTTGTGTGTTCTTACCCACTGTCAGATCTGTCCCAAGAAGAAAATGCAATGGGCCGCTTTCTGAAAGAGTACGGCAAGGCGGATAAAACAAGGGCAGGGAAGATGATGGTGGCGGTCGGAAAGACCATGTCGTACTCTGGGCAGCAGCGTCTTGCACTACGGGTTCCAATCCTTCGCCTATACCAGGTCCGAAGCGCTGTCCGGTATTCCGAACTGATAAGCCTTCATGTTGGCCTTTCTTTCTTTTCCATATTAGGAAGTTGAGACCTTTCGCAACCGTGCCATAGAAGACACTCTCGTCACAGTGAACAGCATGGAGAAGACCCGAACTGAGTACAGAGCTTCCCTCAACTGGATGAAGAATGTGTCGCAGGAACTAGATCCTGACACGTACAAGCAACTTGAAAGGTTTAGAGAGGTAATGATCTTAGTGTGTGCCAAACTTATTTGTTCTCCATACAATAGACAAGCAGATAATGAGGTGTGAATGTTTTGTGTGCCAGGTTCAAGGTCTGGTGCGCAAGAACAAGAGCTACTTTGACAAGCTGAAACTAGACTGCCTGCAGAAAGTTGACCTTCTGGCCGCGTCTCGGTGCAACATGTTCTCCCATGCTCTGATCCTGTATCAGAACACCCTTCTGCAGTTCTGCCACAAGACGGCCAAGACAATGTCGGCCGTATCGGAAGCCTTCAAGGGCTACCAGCACTACGAGTTCTCCATCGTCAAGGAGCTCTCGGGGCCATCCAAGCAGTTGGCGGAGAAGACCAGCCAGGAGAAGAAACAGGACAAACAGGACGAGTCGGAGGAGCCAGACACTGACAAGTTCGTTGACATTTCTTTGTTGATGTGTCACATGCTGAAAAATGCATTCAAGGGTTCATGTGAATATTTTCTCGCTTGTGTACGCATTAAGGTGGGATTAACCTTCGGAATTTTACACACTAATAGCATTGCGTAACGTGCCAAGATATGTGGGATTAACGCATGATAAAGTAGCTTTGCAAATGATAGGACAGCATTAGTGTGGGTGTATGATCTGTACGCATGTTATGCAGGCAACTGTAGCAGCTGTCATCTTTCAGGTTGCTGTTCTTTGATGCCGAGTACCACGACCAAGAGGAAGATAAGGCAAATGACACATCTGCGGGGAAGGGAGGAGCAGAAGGCGAGAATAAGGGGAGCCTGGAGAATTTGCTGGAATGCTTACGAGGCTCAAATCCAGCGAAGGCTGGCAGCAAAGACAAGAGCGACTTTGACTCCCTCCTTGACCTCGACCCTGGAAGTCCCACCAGAAAAGCTGATGGCTCTGCCTTGGACCTCTTGACCTCCGACCCATCTGACAAGGAAGCGGTGGCGCTACTGGAGGACATCCTCGGTGGACCTCCAGATCCCTCCTCCTCCACGTTTTCTGCTGATTGGGTGGCCATGTTTGGATCTGACGCACCTGCAGTGCCGGCCGCAGAGTCCACTCTGGCTGAAGGAGCAGCCTACGATGCTTCGGCCAACATGCTAGACTCTGCTCCGCAGGAGACTTCCCTGGCCGCTTTCCTTCCTTCCCAACTTTTAGACCTAGAGAAATCTGCACTCATCCCAGCACCTGCCACCACCAGTCCGGAGAAGGCCGCCGAGGGGGAGTTGACAACACAGTCACCGTCGCCAGCAGCACAGGGACCAGTCAAAGGAAAGAAGAAGGTCAGCATTTATGCCGTTACGTGTCGGCTGCAGGAACTTGTAAAATGTCTGACGGATTTGTATAATTTCAGAGTAAGGCTGGCAGTAGTGACCATGCGGCGTGGTTCAACTTGTTTGCAGACCTGGATCCTTTGGCTAATCCGGATGCCTTGGGAAAGAAAGGAGCTCAGGAGGACAGGAACTGCTAACATGAAAGAGGAAGGTCGAAGGTCAGATCACACTTGCCTAATCGGAACCATGCTAGTGGCAACATTTGATTTAAAAGAATGCCATGTTCAGGCGGATGAATATGGTGCATTAAAATATACAAAAGTATGTGTACAGCATAGCCACACTTTTAAGTCCAATTTCATCAGCATTCCAATTCATACGGTTCATACGGGAAATTGGTCGGAAACATCACGAAGCAAGAACCTTCAGTTAACTTTAGAGGTACTATATAAATTCAGGAGACTTCTACAGTCTGGATCTAGTCGTTCTTTATTTTAAATTATTTAAACTTATTTTTGCCCACCTTTTTGTGCAGGTGATAACTTCTGCAATCCTTATATTTCAAGTACAGTATGTACTTACATATTATACGCGTATGATACATGACCTATATTCTAGTCCGTTATCTGGTAATTGAAATAGTGGTTTCCCCAAGGCTGCATATTAATTTCACGACCAAGTTTTCTTTTAAAATGATTGACGGGGATCACATTTTATTGCCAGGTTTTGTTTTTGAACAGTCAAAATATACCAAATATACAACATTCCATTACATAATTATATTTTGCAGACATGAATGATCTTACGTTGATTTTATTGAAAGTGTGCCATTTATGAATGTATTTGTTAATTATTATTATTTTTCTTTGAAGAGATTTTATCCAAGTGATTGAGAATGGATTTTACTTGTTGTAATGCAGATTACTCGTGGCTTGGAAGATTTTCCCGGTCCTTTATTTTTTTGCTCATGAAGCTTCAATAATTATTGTCGGTTAGATTGAAGTTTTAGGAAGCGACCAGTCACTAACTCAAAGTAGTCCACCCTAGTCATTGCTCTTGAAAGTGACTTTTGACTCGGAAAATATTGCAAGTCCTATGAATAATTGTGCGTTCAGATGGGGAATTACGCAGAAGATCTGAAAAATAAAAATTTTAAATATATATATTGAATATTGTAACTTGAGTTTCAGTATTTCTACGTTGCATATGAAATGAATTATATTTACGACGTGTTTTTGTTTTTTTTGTAAAGTGGCAGTGTGTCATGAGAACTAGATGTTTTTATGACGAATAAAATGTTCATGAAACTGTATCCTGTGTTGTAATTTTTTTGTTTCCTACTCATGATATGCAAAATAAATGTACCGCATTGATTCATATACTGTTGAATTTGTTATCTTCTAGCCGCTTTTTTTTTGTCAGAGGTCAGTGAAGATATCGTGTGATTCCAACATTAATATGAGTTGTAGCTATATCCGACAATCACGTCTAGATGTTGCAACTGCTTCTGACAAGATAAGCTTGTCTCGTTATCATTTGGTAGAACTTGGTGCGATCAAGCAGCTTTGGTGAGTGATGCGGTGATCAATTACCCTTTCGAATAAGTTCGTGCATGGATTTAATTGTATTTCATGCTTCAAACATCTCGTGTTTTTTTCACACAGTAATTGTCACTAAGGGCATGATTGCGCTGCGGCTGTAATAATGTCTCCTCACCTGTAAACATCCGTGTAATTTGTTTTAGACAGCAGAAATGGCTACGAAATGGGGAATCCTGAGCACCGGCACAATAAGCAACGACTTCGTTTCCGCCTTGACGACCCTACCTCCTGATCAGCATGAAGTCGCGGCTGTGGGAGCCAGGAACCTGGAATCTGCCCAAAAATTTGCAAAATCCTTCTCGATTCCAAAAGCGTTTGGAAATTACGAGTCCGTAATCAAGCTGCCTGACATTGGTATTACGTAACACAGCATGAATGTTAAAGATGAATTTTTTTTAGCAAATGTGTTCTTACAGATGTGATATACATCGGAGCCATCCAAACGCAGCACTTACCTCTCGCCAAAATGGCTATGGAGAATGGCAAAAACGTGCTGTGTGAGAAGCCACTTGCAATGAACTTGAGGGAAACGGACGAGCTCATCAGCCTTGCAAAAAGGAAGAAGGTTTTCTTTATGGAGGTGTGTTCAATTATCAATCGTACTAGCAATGTAGTGTTCGGAATAATTTAATTCATAGCCTGATATTATCAATTTTAACGACAGGCCATTTGGAGTCGCTGTTTCCCAGCGTATGAGCAGCTGCGGCAAGAGTTGGAGGCGAAACAAATCGGGGACGTGTACCAAGTGATGGTCTCTATTGGTCAAGATCTTCGAGTCGTAGAGAGACTGAGGTTCGCACTTTAGTTATGCAAGTGTGAAAATGTGACTTTCCTTACTCTTCCATCTTTGACAGGAGGAAAGATATGGGCGGTGGAAGCCTCCTGGACTTGGGAATTTACTGCGTCCAGTTCGCAATTCTTGTTTTCAAGGGAGAAAAGCCAGTCCAGGTTCTGGCGGCTGGTCACCTGAATGACGAAGGTGTGGATGTTTCTGAAAGCGTGACTCTCGTGTACAGCAACGGACGAATGGCCACGCTCAATGTTCATGCCCAAGTTAACTTGCCTTGCGAGGCGTTTGTGGTGGGCACTAAAGGAACTATTAAGGTCAGTTATACCAAGGTTATACCTATAATTATTCACGGAGACGTAACATTTTAGTTCGTCATCGGTTGCAGGTTGAGTACCCAATGTGGTGCCCAACGCAGTTGACAACACCGGACAAGGAAATGACATTCCCACTTCCGGAAACTTCCAAGAAGTTTAATTGCGTTAACAGCATTGGGCTAACATACGAGGCCGAGGAAGTCAGGCGCTGTCTTAAGAAAGGTAAAGTTAGCAATGTCGCCTGTCTTTTAAGAGTTATCGCAATGCAGCTTTTCTTTTATTAAAGGGTTGACCGAGTCGCCTGTCATGACTCTGGAGGAGACACGACTAATTGCGGAGATTATGGATATAATCAGAAAGCAGCTTGGAGTTTGCTATCCGCAGGATATGTAATGCCTGTAAACTTCAGGTCGCACACGAGATATTGTTTCTCGCATTTGCAATACGTACTTTGTATTCAATAAATAATGATGGTGCAAGAAAATTGTGCAATTTGCATGTTACGTACAATTTACATGGATCGAGATTTGAAGGAATTATGTCGCAACTCGCTCACCATCGTTTTGAATTTTTTCTTCTAATGTTTAAAAGTAGTCTAGGCCGTAGCCTTCAGATGGCAGCAATTAAACACTTGTAATGTGTGGCAACGTGCCAAAGAGTTCACTTCCTCACTGCATGATCAGGTAGTAGTAAGCGGCTTTTGATGATAAGACAAAAAAAAGTGAGAGGCTAGAACGTAACATTCACACACTTTGAAGAGAGGCTACCTATTGTCTCACAGCACTCGTTGTAGGTACGTACGCACTACCAGTTTAGATAATTGCAGAACAAATGTACATTTGTTCTGAAATTATCTAAACTAGTAGTGCGTACGTACCTACAACGGGAAGTATTGACTATTTGCTAAGGAAAAAAAGGGATGACGATAAAGACTATAATCAGTCACAATCACCTGCAAAATGCGGTTGACTTGTCGCAATATGCTGCATGAATAATATATTAATGACTGAATAATGAGGCTAAGGCCATTCATTCAAAAGAGGATAGGATGTGACATAATTCATATCACCTTGAGTCTCTGTGGAAACGGCTCGTGTGGTACTGACAGTTCTTGACGTTTAGCACAGGGATTAACAATAAATGGCCACGAAATGGGGGATCCTCAGCGCTGGGCGAATTTGCAACGACTTTGTCAACGCACTGACGACTCTACCTGCTGAGGAGCATCAGGTTGTGGCCGTGGCAGCCAGGAAGTTGGAAGCTGCAGAGAAATTCGCGAGGGACCATTCCATTCCGAACGCTTTCGGAGATTACGAATCCGTGATCAAGCTGCCTGAAGTCGGTAAGTGCACGGTGTTCATCACGAGAATAATTAATGTCATTCCGCTCCACGCAGATGTGGTTTACATTGGATCCGTCAACACGCAGCATTTGCCTCTCGCCAAGCTAGCCATCAACAATGGGAAGCATGTTCTGTGTGAGAAGCCTCTTGGAATCAACGTGAAAGAAACCGAGGAGCTGATCAGTCTTGCTAAGCAAAAGAAGGTCTTCCTCATGGAGGTGTGAACAATACTATTTTGATGAGCGCTAACAAATGTTGCTTATGATACACGTCTACTCTATAGGCTGTGTGGAGCCGCTTTTTCCCAGTGTACGAAGAGCTCAGAAAGGAGCTGGACTCGGGAAGCATCGGGGAAGTTTACCAAGTTATGGTGTCGTTTGGTCAAAAAATATCTGACGTGGAGCGGTTGAAGTGAGTCGACTTGAGGATGTCGACTTGTATTGTAGGCTAACTATCTTTTAAAATAATCCAGGATGAAAGAACTAGGCGGAGGCAGCACCCTGGACATTGGCGTCTACTGCGTCCAATTCGCCAGCCTGGTTTTCAAGGGGGAAAAGCCAATCAAGATATTGTCAGCCGGACACCTCAACGAGAACGGAGTGGATGAGTCCATAAGCGCAACTCTAGTGTACAGCAAGGGTCGGATGGCAACTATCAACACTCACACCAGGGTCGCCCTGCCTTGCGAAGGAATAGTCGTTGGCACCAAAGGGACTCTGAAGGTGCAACTACATTTGATGAGCTCCGAACAATTCTTATTTATTTATTTTATTTTTAAGTTACCCCGTGCTAGGGCCATATGCCCTTATATGGGGGGTGGAATACCACCATTTTTCCTTCAATTCTCTGATTTTTCTTCTAACTCCGGTGCAAGGACATGACTCCAGGACAATTCTGACATGCCTTTCACCACCAGATTGGCTACCCAATGTGGGCTCCAACCCAGCTGACAACCCCAGAGAAGACCCTAACGTTCCTCCTGCCGAAGACAACGAAGCGGTTTGAGTTCGCAAACAGCGTCGGGTTGCGATACGAAGCCGACGAAGTACGCCGCTGCATACAAAAAGGTGAGAGACCGCAACAATGTAAGCCGTCGCACCATTAATAATTATTGTTCGGGCAGGCCTTCTGGAGTCACCGCAAATGACGCTGAACGACACACTCGTGCACGCTCAGATAATGGAATCAATCAGGAAGCAGGTCGGCGTTGTCTACCCGCAAGACTAATTGCCTAATTGTAAGCGTACCGGTACTCACAAAAATATTGGTAAATAAATAGTGGTGCTCAATTCTTCAGCCTTCTTTTTTTCTATTTTTTTTAAATATTTGAATTCCCCGCCCGCTCCCCCTCCCCGCTCCCTCCTCCCCCCTCCTCCCTCTTCCTCCCTCCCCCCTCCTCCTCCTTCCCCCTCCACACGTTCGAATCACGTTCGAATCGCGTTCGAAATCCAACATGGCGCCCAAGAAGCAGACGAATAGTGCAAGTAATAAGCGTGGTTCCGCCCCGGGGCCGCCCTCCCGGGGGCTCAACTTCCGCCCTCCGGCCCCCTCGACGGACAGGGACAACATGCCCAACCGATCCTCCGCCTCGGGTTCCGCCTCGGGGCCAGCATCAGGGCCGAAACGCCCCTTGCCCGACCCTTCCTCGGTGTGGGACATCCTCTTCATGACCGTCCTCTTCCTCTGCAAGAAGCTCCTCTTCGTCCGTCCCTTGCACAAGGTCTCTGCCTACATCGCGGTCGTCTTCGTCGGCTCCATCATCACGGACTTCCAGCCCCTTCCCAAGTCATACTTTGCCCGCAGCTCAAACATGCTCAACCAGTACTTCGTCAAGCTCGGCTGGGGTTGGACGCTTGCAACAGCAGGTACATCATTACGGATTGCGATATGTCGACCACAATTTTAATTCCATTGCGCGCAGGTAGTTTTCTGCTGCTGACGAGCACGGTGTACTGCTGCGGGGAAGCCAAGCGGGTGTACCGCCACTGTGTGCGCCTACTGGTGGGCACCGTCGCTTGGTATGTCTGCACCAATTCGTTCTCGTGGATGGAGACGCTCACTAAGAAGTGCGTGGGCGCCCCGACCCTGTCGCGGGAAGCCTGCCTCGCTCGAGGAATGCAGTGGCGCTCGCTGGATATATCTGGACATGTGTTTATTCTCATGTACAGTAGCCTCTTCCTAATCGAGGAAGCCAGGGCCATAATGGGGTGGGAGAGCCTGCGAGACTCCATACGAATAGAGGATCATCGCCGGTAAAACTCCCATTGTCCGATATCAATCTGGAAATCAACTCGATTTCAATTGTAGGTACGGCGGAGGTGACACCGATGAAGACTACTCGACGACGGGCTTGAGCATCCTTAGCGGAGAGCAGTTTGAGGGCCTGCAGCGGCTGTACGAGCAGCACACCCCATATGTTAAGCTGGTCTTTCTCTGGATGACCTTCCTGGTGGTGCTGTGGGACTGGATGCTTCTGATGACGGTGCTGTACTTCCACAGTGCTGCGGAGAAGATCCCCAGCAGCCTCGTGGCAGTGGCAGCGTGGGGCATCACCTACCACGTGTGGTACAGGACGCCTTTCTCTCCCGGGATGCCCGGAGAAGGAGCCTTCAAGTATATGGAGTCCAAACAGGTCGGAAGGGAGTGAGCGAGAGAGAGAGAGAGAGCGTGGGTTATGCCTGCTTTGCATGCCTTTTCAGGTTTTAAGGATTCACGACAGTAGAGTAGTCACGACCCTGGCTGAAGGGAAGTGCTGTGGCAATCCACTCGAAATATTCATGGTTGTGATGAACCAGTGAATGATTGGTAGGCCTAGTTTTATAATAATGTTGTGTCGGAATAAAAACTCTATTTTGCTACCTCCGTGTTTCCCTTTTACATTTTTTTTTTGCAATTCATGTTCTCCCCAAATACTCGTACGAAACAATGATTGTTGCATTGCCACTGTTAGGCCATTTCACAAAAAAAATGTTGCGCGGCAAACGGCGCGACTTGCGGCAAATTTTTATTTATTATATTTATTGTTGCCAACAGTTGGCAACAATAAATATAAATAAAAATTTGCCGCAAGTCGCGCCGTTTGCCGCGCGACATTTTTTTTGTGAAATGGCCTTAATCCGGAGAATGGCTGGTTTGCATAATAATGCTTTCTTTTTTCCAGACGAGAGAAAATGTACCCATCTCCAGACGCAGGGAAGGATCCCTCACTCGGTCGAGAGGCAGTGCTCAGTTTGGACGATCCCCATTGTTCCGGCAATCCAACAATCCAGAGGAAAGAGACAATGTCAGTAACGAGGAGAGAGAGACTGCGACTCAGAGCAGCCTCTCGAAGAGAGCCGCCCTCGCTTCACTTCTCGAAGCTTAAGTTGGGGAGCGACTCCTACAATGTTTTGTTAAGTAGTTTTGCTATTTAGGGACCTGTGGTGCTTTTTTTTTTTGGAATTTCTACGTTGGTGTTTCTGTTGTCTGTTTTTTTAAAAATATTTATGACTGATTTTTATAATGGTGTTGGGGTGGTGGTTACGACACACGTGTACATATGCACAGTTAGTTGTAGGGCGATGGGGGAATTTTTGCATGGGTCGCCTTTAACTCGTGCCTTTTTTTCAGTCCGGTTTACAAGGGCACCATGTTTTTCTACAATTGCACCCGGTGTGGCTTTTTGTTCATGCAGACCTCAGATGCAGTACATCTCACTTGCTACAGGACGATACCTGGCAAACAGCATGATAAATTGATTGAACATGGAGCTATAATAGAAATCGGTGAAAAAGTATTAATAATAAACCGCAGCTTATCTTCCACAGGCGACGTTTTGTAGCATGCGAATGTTGAACAGTTCAAATTAGCCGTCACTTGATTGCACGAGTCGTGACTGCAATACTCGTTGGCACTTCAGTAGAATGATGGTGTAGGTTTAAAGCATGCCAAATTGATATATGAATCATAAATTTTATTACCAATATGCACCAGCCCAGTGAAAATGACACCACGGCCTTTAAATGCTAGCATTGTAAGTAATTTGCAAGAATGTGCAGTGTCGTCAAATTATATGAGAGGTACCGTATGTCTCACGAACAAGCAATACCGACTCATTCTCGCAAATTCAGTGGACCAAAATGATGTTGCTTGAAATACTCAATAATATGTGAAGGTCATTTATTTAAGAATGTGAAATGAAGTTATGTGCAATACTTGCATTCATGGTGCTTGGGTACGCCAATTTTACCTGTACGTCCACTATTCTGGTAAAAACAATGATTTGTTGTGTATACTTGTATGACCTACGACCAAAGGGGAAAGTCACTCGGAGAATTAAGCGCTTGTTAAGAAGAATTATTGAGAACAGTAATATTCATCGAGTGATTATTCCCTATTGGAAGAAATCATTCCAGGAATCTCGCGTACACTTGCGGAAGAAGCTTGTTAACACAAGTGTACGCGTAGGGCTGGTTGCGCCATTGTCACTTAATTTTTCCGAATTGGAACATCACGTTTGTCAACAGTATTAAGTAACGTGTTTCACCTCGTCATTCTGGACCATTGTTTCGATAGGGACGCAACCAGCTCATTTTCGTCGAGTGATTTCCATCTTGCCTGAAACAATAACCATGAATATCTAAACAAAACTGCATATCTCAAAAGAAAATTTTACATGCCTTAAAACGGATAATTAAATGACTGTGGATACCTCAACCGCTGTGTAAATAGGACAGCTTATTGTTGGAGAAGCGATCTTTCTCCTCATTAGTATTGTTTTCACAGTAAAAAACTGATCGCTCTTGTCCTGTGCGAGTAACAAACGATTTATGTACTCTTCCTTGCGCATTGTAAAGACGTAGAAGTCAGCACATGTGATCCGAAATCAAAGTGTCGACTTCAAATAACTGTATTTCACGTGGAAGAACAGGTGCGTCACATGAAATTGTTTTTCACTCGATGTAGTTGGTGTAAATGTTTTTTTTTTTTGTACCGAAGTTCATTAAGGCTCCTGCTGTATGTGGAAACGCTGTAACGAGGTTGTGGTAAAGAAAATACACCGACATGGGTGGCGGAAGTTGCCTTACATGAACCCACATTTATTATAACAATTAAAACCGGTCGGATATCCACTTTAAAAAAATACAAAGAGCAATACTCCGGCTCACTTCCGCCATCTCCGTACATACAAGACGAGACCAAGTAGAAGAAGCGTGGTGGCTCCGACCAGGATCCGCGTGCAGGGACAGCCTCCGGACGAACTAGGTTGGGACGGACGTAACCACCTGCACCGCCACCACCACTGGAGGCCAAACGCAGGTTCGAGTGCGGGAGCGCAAGTGGCTTTCTGGAAGGACGGACGCTGCCGGACACGCCTGAGGTACCCGGCTAGCCTGGGCCTGTCCCGCAGCCAGTGCGAGAGGCCCAAGCAGGACACCCAGTGAAGAACCAGCGAAAGGCTAACGTCCGCTACGGTGAACTGACGGCAGCATAACCACCAGTCGGAATCGCCTGCGGAAAATTTTTTGTGTTGATCAGTGCGGGTGATTAAAACTGTTGCCAACTTTTATTTTTGATTTTACCTTCCCTCCTGGACGTCAGGTATTCTTCCAGGGTGCTGAGAGTGGCTGCCAGCTTGTCCAGCCTCTGCTTGAACTGCTGCTTGGAACTGATGGCTTCCAGGCGAGACTCTTCCTCCCGGGAGCGGTGCAGCAGGGGCGAACGGAACTCGGGGCTACGTCTCGCAACCTCCCGAAGATGCTGCGGCAGACCCCGCGCATCATCTTTTCTCCGGAAATTAAACGGTAAGTGCTAAAGTACAGTACGTATTGCGATTTGACAGCCTACCCTTAAGCCGGTTGGCGACTACTGGCGATGTGAATGGCGCCGATGGTTCTCCAGCGACGTCCGGATACAGCAGGCAGCCCATGGCCAGCACGTCCATCTGATGCGAGTCCAGCATGTACCGGAAGTTCAGCACCGTCTGCCGCACCGTTGGTCCCTGATCCAGCGGGATTAACCGGGGAGTACCGCCTGTAAGTACCGCCCATGTACCCAAGCCTAAAGGAGCGTACTAATAAGGGTGCAATAAGTACCATTACTGAAGTTGTCCTCGAGGTAATCCAGGATCCTCTGCGACTCCGGTATGACCTTGATCCCGTCCTGCAGCACGGGGACGTCCGCCTGCGGGTTGACTTTGAGGAACACCTCCTGGAAGTTCTCCTGCTTGTCCAGGTCCACGTGCTGGGTGGTGAAGCCCAGCTTCTTCTCGTGGAGAGCCATGATCACCTGTGGAAGGTTTGATCTTCACTCGGATGCTGCCCAGGTGCGTGTCGCTTACCTTCTGCGAGTAGAAGCTGTGGTAGTAGTGGTAGAGCAGCAGACCATTTCCTTTGCTGCTGGCCGCCATTTCTGCAGCCTCTTCAACTTCTTCTTCTTTTTTTTTGCCAAGTTGTTTTTGCAATTCAGGCTTTTCTCGTCATTTTACAGTTTTGATACTATCGACCTCAGTCAGTAGTAACATCTGCAGTGTAGTATCGAAACCTGTTTCACTATTGGGAATCGTCGGATTTGGAACAGGCCGGCCGGACAAACAGACAGACAGACACACCAAAATGGAATTCCCTGGGTTTGAGAAGGTCCATCAAGGCGCGGAGGCCAGGCTGTACGTCGGGACGTACCTGGGCAGGCCCACCGTGCTGAAGGAGCGCTTCCAGAAGAAGTACCGGCTGCCGGAGCTGGACAAACAAATAACCACACAGAGGATCAAGGCCGAAGCACGCATGATCACAAAGTGCAAGGCTCTAGGTAACTATAGGTACTTACTCTAGGTACTTACTGAACAATTGGAGGTACTCTAGGAACGTACTAAGTACTGTAGACGAGGTACTCTAGGAACATACCAAGTACTGTAGGGGTACTCTAGGAACATACTATAAGTACTGGAGGTACTTCCTAGGTACTCTCGGCATGTACTAGGTACTTCCTAGGTACTCTCGGCATGTACTAGGTACTTCCTAGGTACTCTCAGCATGTACTAGGTACTTCCTGCGTACTCTCGGCATGTACTAGGTACTTCCTACGTACTCTCGGCATGTACTAGGTACTACCTACGTACTCTCGGCATGTACTAGGTACTACCTACGTACTCTCAGCATGTACTAGGTATGCTAGGTACGTACTATGTACTGTAGGTACTTCCTAGGTACTGTAGGCATGTACAAGGTACTGTAGGTACTTCCTAGGTACTGTAGGCATGTACAAGGTACTGTAGGTACTTCCTAGGTACGCTAGGCATGTACAAGGTACTGACAAAGTACTTGAGGTACAATGAGACTATTCAATGACAATAAGTACTTCCAGGTATTCGCACTCCGGCCATCTATTTCGTGGATATGACTACCGGTTGTATGTACATGGAGCACCTTGCATCGTGGACGACCTACCGTGACTTCCTGATGTCGTCTCCGCAACCGGCTGCCGAGTTGGAAGTGTCGAAAGCTGTTGGAGAAGCCATTGGCCGAATGCATGGCGCCAGCTTGGCTCATGGTGACCCGACGACCTCAAATGTGATGATACTGCAGTCGGGTGACCCGACGGAAGTGGCGCTGATTGACTTTGGACTGAGCCGGAGTGAAGCCAGTGCGGAGGACTTGGCCGTGGATCTGTACGTGTTGGAGCGTGCGTTGTTGAGCACGCATCCCGGAAGCGAGCATGTGTTTCAGGCCATTTTGCAGGGGTACGGGAAGCAGCTGAGCGGGAAGCACAAGAGCGAGGTCCAGGCTAAATTGGCGGAGGTTCAGGCGCGGGGTAGAAAGAGACTTATGGTGGGATGAAGTTGTTATAAGTTTAGTAATTTATACTGTTAATGGCATGTGCGGACATCGATTAATGCAAAAGCCAGTGGAATGGGTTTATAAAATGTTAATCGCTGCTCAGGAGCCTGAAAACAGGAAAATCTTGTCTTGTGCAAAAAGGTTCACTTATTAGCAATTTGCGCAAGAATCCTTGGAAAGTGCGGCCATTTCACGAACTGCAACAGGATGTTTTTGCTTGTTTATTGTTCCCAGATTCCCTGCCGCCCAACGATTACATTTTTCTTTTTTGTTTCATGTATAAGTCACAATGTTTTTCATTCCACCCCATGTGTCCTTCCATGATTTCCCTACAGCCGCGACTGCATTCCTCCGGATACGACTATAGTCTCGCCGGTTATGTAAGAGGCGTCTTCAGAGCACAGGAAGGAGACTGTCCCGGCCATCTCGGAAGGAACAGCAAACCGTCCCAGTGGGACGCCTTCCAGGAGCTTGTCCGACAGCTCCTTGGACTGGACAAGCTGCAAGGAGGAACAAGTTGGAAGCACCACATGATGCCGGTAAAACAATCATTATTCTTTGTCCCTCATTTCCAAAGCAATGGACTCACGACGCTGCCGAAGTGTGTTTTGACCACACCGGGAGCAATGCAGTTGACCCTGATCTTGTAAGGGGCCAGCTCAGTCGCCGCCGCTCTAGTTAGTCCGATGAGCGCTATCTTTGAGACTAAATAGGGGCCGAATTTTGGATGCGGACAGTAGGCACCAACTGAAGCGACATAGACCACCGAACCACTCTCGCTCTTCTTCAGGTGCGGCAAGGCTGCTTTGGTCAGAAGGAACGCTCCTTTTACATTCACATCAAATATTTTACTCCACGCTTCCGGACTGCACTGAAATTACGTTGCAATTAGTTCCATACAGTGTAAGGAATGCGGGATCATACCTCAAACATGTAACCAAAATGAGGGTTGACAGCTGCGTTTGACACCAGTATGTCCAGTTGGCCGTGCTGCTTCACTGTCTGTAATTGAAGCGGTGCGATTACACCCGGTAATATGTCACCCTGCGTTACGCACCTCCTCGATCAGCTTCCGACACTGCTCCTCGTTCCCAGCGTTACAAACCATGCCGGTCACAGGCAGGTCCTTGGACCTGAGCTCCTTAAGCGCTTTCTCCACGTTGCTTTCCTTCCGGCTGCTGATCATCACTTTGGCACCATCGCTTGCCAATCGCTCCGCAATCGCATATCCAATCCTATCGCAAGCATGCAGTTCATGACTATTTGCAAGTAACAATGTGACAAGTGTGTTTGTACCCATGAGTGGATGCCGTGACAATGGCAACCTTTCCACTGAGCTTCCCCATGCTGCAAAGCCTCGCAAACTAGGAAGAGATTGTTACCCACAGTCAGATCCGTCGATATCTACAAGACGCAATGAAAGGGATGACCTACCAGCTGTGCAGGCAACCAAACAGTAATGAGGAAAACTTGTACATGTTGCTCATTAAAACCTCTGTAAACGTGTGCAAGAAGCAGACAAAAAGCAACTGGAAAAGCTTCCTCTTCCCAGAATGTGACAGGGAAATGGGTTAACTTCCTTCATGAACTGATTTTACATGCGAAAGGAAATTTCGAATGATATTGCTTGTTTATTGTTCCCACATTACTTTCCACCCTAAAGTTACATTTAAAAAAATTAAGTGTATAACTTGTTGAGTATGTTTCATTGCACCATGTGTCCTTCCATGATTTCCCTACAGCCGCGACTGCATTCCTCCTGATACGACTATGGTCTCGCCGGTTACGTAAGAGGCGTCGTCTGAGCACAGGAAAGAGACTGTCCCGGCCATCTCGGAAGGAACCGCAAACCGTCCCAGTGGGACGCCCTCCAGGATCTTCTCCGTCATCTCCTTGGACTGGACAATCTGCAGCGAGAGTGAACACACAATGCAGGTAAAAAATAACCATTATTCTTTGTCATCATTTCTGTAACTCACGGCGCTGCTGAAGCGAGTTTTGACCACACCGGGAGCAATGCAGTTGACCCTGATCTTGTACGGACCCAGCTCAGTGGCAGCCACTTTAGTCAGTCCGATGAGGGCCGTCTTTGAGACCGAATAGGGGCCTAGCATCTGCATTGGAGTGTAGCCGGCAATGGATGCCACGTAGACCACTGAGCCTTTCCCGCTCTTCTCCAGGTGAGGAATGGCTTCTTTGGTCAGAAGGAACGCTCCTTTTACGTTCACATCAAATATTTTACTCCACGCTTCCGGACTGCACTGGAATTACATTGCAATTAGTTCCATACGGCGCAAGGAATGCGGGATCGTACCTCAAACATGTTGCCGAAATGCGGGTTGGCAGCTGCGTTTGACACCAGTATGTCCAGTTGGCCGTGCTGCTTCACCGTCTGTAATTGAAGCGGTGCGATTACACCCGGTAATATGTCACCCTGCGTTACGCACCTCCTCGATCAGCTTCCGACACTGCTCCTCGTTCCCAGCGTTACAAACCATGCCGGTCACAGGCAGGTCCTTTGACCTGAGCTCCTTAAGCGCTTTCTCCACGTTGCTTTCCTTCCGGCTGCTGATCATCACCTTCGCACCGTCGCTTGCCAACCGCTCCGCAATCGCATACCCAATCCTACCCGTGCGCAATTCATGATGATGTTCAGTGCGCTGATGACACTGCATTAGGAGGACACATACCCGTCCGTGGATGCCGTGACGATCGCAACCTTCCCGCTGAGCCTCCCCGTCGTCATGCTGCTCTGGCACCTGCTGATGCTGGATGCTGCAGCTGCGGGCCTCATCCCCAAGGAATACGCCGACCTCACGAATAACCGAGAGGAGGTCATCATCATCGTCGTGCCAGTAGGAGTCAGACTCCTTATCTGCAAGGCATGCATCATGACCCACCCTCGATAAGATAACCTACCAAGCAACCTGCAGCGTAGTCAATTTATACCTGTTGTTTCTCAATCGCACATGTCTTTTTGTCCGGTACGAAAGTGACTTCACAAAAATTTCGTCTGCTGTTGCCACGCGGCCGCTTTAAGCCGCGGTCTAGCCGTCGGTTGGCTACACTGCGGTCTCAATTTAAGCCGCTTCGTGGCCATCGAGTTGGCGACACTGCGTTTGCAGTGTTGCCACCTCGTTAGTGGCAGTGTGGCCAGATGAAGCGTACCTTCCAAATATGCCGCTTTAAGCCGCGGTCTAGCCGTCGGTTGGCTACACTGCGGTCTCAATTTAAGCCGCTTCGTGGCCATCGAGTTGGCGACACTGTGTTCGCATGGTTGCCACCATCGCCAGTGTGGCCAGATGAAGCGTACCTTCCGAATATGCTGCTTTAAGCCGCAGTCTAGCCGTCGGTTGGCTACACTGCGGTCTCATTTAAGCCGCTTCGTGGCCATGTCATCGGGCCATGGAGTTGGCGACACTGTATTTTCAGTTGTAACAGTGTTGCCAGATTAAGGTGACCTTCCACATCTGCCAATTAAAGCCGCATGCTAGCTATGAATTGGCTACACTGCTGTCGCATTTAAGCCGGGTCGCGGCCATGGAGTAGGCGACACGGTGTTTGCAGTGTTGCCACCTCAAATGTAGCAGTGTTGCCGGATGAAGCTGGCCTTCCCGATATGCCCATTTAAGCCGCTGTCTAGCCATTAGTTCGCAACACCGCGGGTCGCACTTAAGCCGCTGCCTGGCCATGCATTGGCAACCGTGTGGCTGCAGTGTTGCCGCATCCTCTCAATTTCAGCAGTGTTGCCAAATTAAAGCTGGACGTCCAGATTTGCGAATAAGATAAATTTCAATCCATCTATTTCTGTTAAACATGATTAACGCTAGGCCGGTTTGCTTTAATATAAGTCGCGCTACGTTTGCAGTGACGTGGTGTGGCATGTGACGTAGGGTGTCACGTGACATCGGAGCAGGTCGCGACAGATGGCCGCCGAATGAAAGAAGAAGAAGAAGACCTTGTGCTGCTTGATTCTCTCGTTGATTGTTGTTTGATTTGCGTGTGTGTGTGTCCCACCTCCTACCTGGACTACAGTTGATTCCAAGCTGGACAGCCCCTTGTTGGACGATGAGATGATTTCGGAGGAGCCGTCATCAGCGGGACGAGCAGCAGGGCATCTGGAGGAGCAGGGGGTGGGGCGACTGGACACCACCTCCAGTGGCAGTGCAGGTTATAATGCAGACAGGACCTAGGGCCAAGGAGATGTTCATCATTCGGGCGCTGGACAAGATCCTAGCGGACAAGGAGATCAAGAGGTCGCACCACTCGCAGCTCAAGAGGGCCTGCGAACAGGCACTCGGTACGTACGTGTGTAGTACATGCGTGCAGCAGCACGTCGCAAACCCCTCACGCAGCGTAACAGACCCTTGTGGGCAGAGTTCACATGGCACAACTAGGGGTTGATGCAAAGGCATGTCGTCCTCCTCCTCTTTTGGTTATGAAGCCAGCCGCTCTCTGACAGCTAGGGAAGTGTTGACATGCATTTATGATGAGTCAATCGATTTGGAAATCAATGGTTCTGCTCAGACGTTGGAACAGGCACTGACGGGAAGGACGGTGCGGGTAGAATCGGAGTGGGTCTTGGCTGGGGTTGAACCTGACTGCATAGCCTCTTCCTGGTCGTTATTTAATTCCTATAAATATATTTTGGTCTGACTGTGTCACAATATAATAATAATGTTTCGTGGCAACCATTTCAGATCATATTTTGTCCAACTGTGTCGGAATATTAAAATTTAATGGCACGTGTCAGATGATGACATCGCAGGACGAGCGAGTCATAGATTGGGATAAGACAGTACAAATATGTATTTAGTTGTTGAAGTTGGTTTTTTGTTTTGTACGCCGCATGTGCGCTTAGAGTTTAATCAGTCTGTTTTTACCCCAGGTATATTCAGATGCCGGTTCATGCCCAATAACGAGCGATAGGTGAAAACGAGGAAAACCGGCCGGCAATAAAGATTAAAGAGGTCAAGTGCCCTAAATTGACTTGTACCTTTTGTTCGGAGGAGTGAAAGTCTGGGTGCACCGAGGCATCCTCAACCGTTAAAAACTAGAGTGGCGTCATGTACTGCTTTCAGTGTCAATTGTAGCATTAACTTAATGGCATTGCTCTCTTCTTTTTTTTGGCACGCAACAGTGCAATTATTTATTTTAGGTACCTCCGTTACAAGGCCACAATTTAATATTGTCCTTGACGAGGATCTTTTTATTAAAATATGTTGATCATAAGTATGCAATTTGCTCGTCACCAACGGAATATAAACTCACATTGTGCGTATTTACAGAAGAAATAAAGAATGAGGTGAAGGAGGGAGGAGAGGACTCGGAGGGCTCCTCCTCGGCCCTCCCATTGCCCAAGAATGATGCCGGAAGTACCATCAATGCGGAGAAGTACTTCCTTCCTTTCGAGCTGGCCTGCCAGAGCAAATCGCCACGGATTGTTGTCACTGCACTTGATTGCCTTCAGGTATGGAATTGAGGAAAAGACATGTAAACCGCCTGCCATGAAAGTAAATCTGCAATACTTATTTACAATAGCGATAACACAGGGAACGTCACTATTGGCAAAATTATTAGCGACACTTAAATCGTTGCATTAAAAATTTGCACCTGTGACACAACCACATAGTGGAAAGAATTTTAACGAAAAAGATATTTTTATAGCATGTGCTACTGCTTTGTGTGCGCCTCTTTACATATGCTACCAGTTGCTTCGGCATTGAAGGTCACACATGAGGCAGTGAAAATAGAGCAGATATGCTTTGTAATGTAATGAGTCTCAAGCAGGAAGTGTTTATCAAGGACTCGATTTGCCATGGAGAATTTTATTGCCTCGTTTTACAGGCCTTTCTGTTGCAAACGCTACAGTTTATTATGGCTTATTTATTAATCCTACCCGCAGAAACTGATAGCTTACGGCCACCTTACTGGAAACATACCAGACTGCACTTCGTCTGGTAAGCGACTGATAGACCGCATCGTAGAGACGATCTGCGGCTGCTTCAGTGGTCCACAGACTGATGAGGGTGTCCAGCTGCAGATCATCAAGGCCCTCCTGACAGTCATCACCTCCCAGCATGTGGAGGTCCACGAAGGGACGGTCCTCCTTGCCGTCAGGACCTGCTACAACATCTACCTGGCCAGCAAGAACCTCATCAACCAAACGACTGCAAAGGCCACCCTGACGCAGATGCTCAACGTCATCTTCACCCGCATGGAGAACCAAGCGATTGAGGAGTCGGTGCGAGTGAAGGACGGCATAGAGGCTCTGGAGCGGAACAGAAGCGAGAGCAAGTCTTGGGCGTCCAGCAGCTCAGATGTCCACGCGCAGGAGGCTGGAGACGGCACCGCATCACTGGAGAACTGCGTGGAGGAAGCTGATGGACCGGTTGTGATGCAGAACGGACCTGTCGCTGTGGTGGCCACTGTTGAGAATGCGGAGGTGCCTCGCGAGGAAGACGCGGAAGAACCTAAGGAGATAGCCAGGGCCATCTTGGGGAACATTATGGACAGCATTGTTACAAGTGAGTACTTGGGACTGTTCAGGTATTCACGGTAATAACATTGCGTGTTTCAGGGGAAGATGTCATCACGGCAGGTGCCGAAAGCGAGGACTCGACTCCAAGCCGACCTGAGTCTCGAAGCGGAATGAATTCCTCTAATCTTCCTGCCACGCCAACTATGACGAGAGTACCGTCGCAGGTAATTGCTGATCGACTTGCGCTTAATTTTAAAGAGCAGTGAGAGTGCTGAGTCAACTTCCATTGCTATTTGCTGACTCTTCCATTTCTCTCTCTCTCTCACGAATGCAGTACAGCAAATTTCTGGCTTTCGATCTCAAGGTATGATCATGTTGAAACTGTAATAGGAGTAGTCTGCCTTGCGAGTTAATTTGTATTGTAGTTTCTTCTGTAGGTGTGTGTGTGGCAGAAATTGCGTATTATGACGTAGGATTTTGAACCGTTGAAATGATTTTACTAAGTTCTTCTCTTCTCTATTTCGGCATGTTTTTAAATTAAGCTGTAGAGAGTATTGTTGGTGTCAAACCGTGTGACGTTTACAGGAGAGCATGGACGTTGGGAATGATGGAGACGGAGCGGTTTCAGCCAAGTTCACTCACGTGCTGCAGAAGGACGCTTTCCTGGTGTTCAGGTCGCTCTGCAAACTCTCGATGAAGCCGCTCCCCGAGGGACAGCCGGATCCGAAGTGAGCCGCTTCAGGCTTAAGATCTTTCCGCGGGTTATGACACACGTACTCTTTACTCTCCAGGTCGCATGAGCTGCGTTCCAAAATCCTGTCCCTTCAGCTGCTTCTGTCCATCCTACAAAACGCAGGACCAGTGTTCCGTTCAAACGAGATGTTCATAACGGCCATCAAGCAGTACTTGTGCGTCGCTCTATCTAAAAATGGAGTTTCGGCAATTCCCGAGGTGTTCGAGCTGTCCCTGGCCATCTTCTTGGCACTTCTATCTCGATTCAAGAAGCATCTCAAGATGCAAGTTGAGGTACGTACATGTGCGATTAATAGATGGGTTGGACATAATCCCTCATTTTCCTTTTCGAAGGTTTTCTTCAAAGAGATCTTCCTCAACATCCTGGAGACGTCGACGTCCTCCTTTGAGCACAAGTGGATGGTCATCCAAGCCCTCACCCGCATTTGCGCAGATGCCCAGAGCGTTGTGGACATTTATGTGAACTACGACTGTGATTTAGCTGCAGCCAATATTTTTGAAAGGTACTTCTTGCGCTACAAGGAATTATCCGCAATTGCTAACGTCTTTTGTGTTGCGCAGACTAGTCAACGACCTGTCCAAGATAGCTCAGGGCAGACAGGCACTTGAACTGGGTGCCACCCCGAACCAGGAGAAGTCAATGCGAATCCGTGGCTTGGAGTGCCTCGTGTCCATCCTGAAATGCATGGTGGAATGGAGCAAGGACCTTTACGTCAACCCAAACCTTCAGACCAACCTGGGGCAGGAAAAGCACAGGGAGACCACCGCCTCGAATTCAACAACAGCAAACTCCATTAACGAGGCGGATTCGGGGAAGGGAACCATGATGTCCTACGGAAGCGTGAACAGCCTGAGTTCCGCCGGATCCGCAGTGATTGCCGCTGGAGGAAGAGACTGGGTCGACAATCCAGAGCAGTTCGAGGTGCTGAAGCAGCAGAAGGACATCTGGGAACATGGGATCGAACTGTACGTCTCCTTGTCACGTACCTGCTGGCACTGTACTGATGCGTCTCCGCTTTTCAGGTTCAATCGTAAGCCCAGAAAGGGGATGGCTTTTCTCCAGGAGCAAGGCCTGTTGGGAGAGACGTCTGCGGATGTGGCAGAGTTCTTCCACATGGATGATCGGCTGGACAGGACTGTCGTTGGGGACTTCCTGGGCGAACCTGATGCGTACCACAAGGATGTAAGTCATGCGTTTAATTCGATGAGTTTACAGTATAACCAGAGGTGTACGTAACAGGTGATGTGTGCGTACATTGACCAAATGGACTACAGCAATCGGGACTTTGTGTCTGCCCTGAGGACCTTCCTGGAGGGCTTCAGGCTGCCCGGGGAAGCCCAGAAGATCGACAGGCTCATGGAGAAGTTTGCTAGCCGATACTGCGAGTGCAATCCAAAGTGAGTCGCCAGCTATGCCATCATGGGACACGACTCACGTGTTTAAATTTGCAGCAACGGCCTGTTTGCAAGTGCGGACACCGCCTACGTCCTGGCCTACTCCATCATAATGCTGACGACAGATCTGCACAGTCCGCAAGTGAAGAACAAGATGAGCAAGGAGCAGTACATCAAAATGAACCGGGGCATCAACGACAGCAAGGATCTGCCCGAGGAATACCTGTCGTCTATATACGACGAGATTGCCGGAAACGAAATCAAGATGAAAGCTACCAGCAGCAAGCTTGGGAAGCAAGGTGAGATCCCGTAGACATATTTGAACTGCGGACAATACTGGTACGTTGTTTGCAGTGGTCTCGAGTGAAAAGAAGAGACGCTTGCTGTGGAACATGGAGATGGAGGCCATATCAACCGCGGCCAAAAATCTGATGGAGTCTGTGAGTCACGTGCAAGCTCCGTTCACCTCTGCAAAGCACCTTGAGCACGTCCGTCCCATGTTTAAGGTACCATGGGATCAAATTTCATTCGATTAATTCTTACGGAAATCTTCTCGTGGTTTAACTGCGCCTGAATTTCCAGATGGCATGGACGCCTTTCCTGGCCGCCTTCAGCGTTGGCCTGCAAGACTGCGATGATCCTGAGATAGCCTCCCTTTGCTTAGACGGGATCAGATGCGCCATACGAATTGCATGCATTTTTCACATGACTGTAAGTACGTTCTTGATGCGTCAATGCTGTTGGATTCACACGGGTTTGTCCGTTTTCCAGCTGGAGAGAGATGCGTATGTACAAGCCTTAGCGCGCTTCACTCTCCTCACTGCCAACTCACCCATCACGGAGATGAAGGCCAAGAACATCGACACTATCAAGACTCTCATTACGGTTGCACACACTGACGGTCAGTACGCTCCGCACTTTTTAGCGAGTTATATGGAACTGGTTTGATCATTTCAGGCAACTATCTTGGAAGCGCTTGGCTCGAGATCCTGAAATGCATTTCCCAGCTTGAACTGGCACAGCTGATCGGGACTGGAGTGAGGCCGCAGTTCATCAGCACACGAACTGGAGTCCCTGGAGGGCACGACGGTCACGGTGACTCTCTTGGGATCAGCTGGAATCTCAACTCGCTAGACCGTAAGCAGGCTCAACGTCACTCTGAATAACTCGTGATGAAAACGAACATTTGTCCGCAGCGAGCGTGAAGGAATCGTTTGGCGAGACCAGTTCCCAAAGTGTGGTGGTTGCAGTGGACCGCATCTTCACCGGATCGACTCGGCTGGATGGAGATGCTGTGGTTGAGTTTGTCCGTGCCCTGTGCCAGGTGTCGCTGGACGAACTAGCCGCCTCGAACCACCCCCGCATGTTCAGCCTGCAGAAGATAGTCGAGATCTCCTACTACAACATGGGGCGTATCCGTCTGCAGTGGTCCAGGATATGGCAGGTGCTGGGCGACCACTTCAACCGCGTTGGCTGCAGTCCGAACGAGGAGGTCGCGTTCTTCGCTGTGGACTCCTTGCGGCAGCTGGCAACCAAGTTCATCGAGAAGGGAGAGTTTGCCAACTTCCGGTTCCAGAAGGATTTCCTCAGGCCCTTTGAGCACATCGTCAAGAAGAACAGGTTAGTCCGCTTGCTGTCCATGGAAGTTTTGTCTGACTCGTGATCATTTTCCAGGCTGCCAAGCATAAGAGACATGGTTGTGAGATGCGTGGCTCAAATGGTCAACTCTCAGGCGCACAACATCAAGTCAGGCTGGAAGAACATCTTCAGCGTCTTCCACCTGGCAGCCTCGGACCTAGACGAAGCCATCGTCGAGCTTGCATTCCAAACAACAGGAAAGATTATAGGTCCGAGACTCTGCATATACGAAGAGAAGTGTCCCCATAGGAACAAACAGTGCATTTCTCTCCTTTTTCTAGCCCAAGTGTATGAGAAGCACTTTCCGATCATGATTGACTCATTCCAAGATGCTGTCAAGTGCCTCTCGGAGTTTGCCTGCAATGCGTCTTTCCCTGACACGAGCATGGAGGCCATCCGTCTGATCCGCACTTGCGCCAGATACGTGGATGAGAAGCCCCATCTTTTTAGGGAGCATAACATGGAGGATATGACGGTTGCGGAAGAAGACAGGGTTTGGGTCCGAGGTTGGTTCCCGATCTTGTTCGAGCTGTCGTGCGTGGTGAACCGGTGCAAGCTGGACGTCCGCACCCGAGGGCTGACCGTCCTGTTTGAGGTGGTCAAGACCTACGGGGACCACTTCAGGCCGCACTGGTGGAAGGATCTCTTCCAGATCCTGTTCAGAATCTTCGACAACATGAAGCTGCCTGAGCAGCAAACAGAAGTAAGCCTTTTATCGAAGCAGACTCCAGCAGCCTTTTTACCTGTTGCCAATTTACAGAAGGCGGAATGGATGACCACAACCTGCAACCACGCATTGTACGCAATAGTGGATGTGTTCACCCAGTACTACGAGGTCCTGGAGCCTTTGGTGCTGGACGACCTGTACACTCAGTTGCACTGGTGTGTGCAGCAAGGTCAGTTGCTTCAGATTTTTAGAGGTGATCGCAACTTAAGGAGTTTCCATTGCAGAGAATGAGCAGCTGGCCCGATCTGGAACCAACTGCCTGGAGAACCTGGTCATCTCCAATGGCAGCAAATTCACTTCCAGGACATGGGACAAGACCTGCAAGTGCATGCTGGACATCTTCGAATCGACTGTGCCCCAAGCGCTTCTCACCTGGAGACCAAGGCTCAAGTCGGAAAGAGATGTAAGATCTGCGCTGAACTGTTGATTCGACTTGATTGACTGTGTTTCTTGCAGGAGGATAGTTCATCCGAGGGTCCAGTCGGCATACTCAAGAGGTCGCCCAGCATTCAGAGCGACCCCGGGGACATTGGCAGGAATCCGAAGCACAACAACCAGCAGTCACCGGCTGCGAAAGCGGCATCCGAACAGCAGAACCTCTTCGCGGGACTGCTCATAAAGTGCGTGGTGCAGCTGGAGCTGATCCAGAGCATCGACAGCATCGTTTTCTTTCCTGCCACCTCTCGGAAGGAGGATGCTGAGAACCTGGCTTTGGCTCAGGCCGATCTTCAGGAAGTGGGGAGCACTGTTGGTGTTAGTGGAGGCGGGGGAGGTTCTGGCGGTGCTGCCGGTGGGAAGGGCATGGCTCCGCAGATGCAGCTACAGCGGGAAGAGCAAGGACTGTTCCCGGTTCTGGCCTCAGTCCACCTCTTCAGCCTTCTGGACTGCCTGCTTAGGTCGCACCGGTTCGCAAAGGCCTTCAACGCCAACCACGAGCAGCGGAACCTGCTGTGGAAGGCCGGGTTCCGAGGCTCCGTCAAGCCCAACCTGCTCAAGCAGGAGACGCAGAGCTTAGCCTGTGCACTCAGAATCCTCTTCAGAATGGACATGGACGAGTCCAGGCGGGACTACTGGCCGAAGGTCAGTTCACACTCTCAGTTGGCCGGAACTGTCACAAAGCTTTGTAATGTTACAGGTGCAAGAGAAGCTGATATCAGTGTGCTGTGAGGGCCTGGACTACTTCCTGTCCCTGCAGTTTGAGGCGCACAAGGAAGCTTGGACGTCCATCCTCCTGCTCTGCTTCACCAGGATTCTGAAGCTTCCTGATGAGCAGGTCAGTAGCTCCAGGATGAGTTTAATGGCATTGTTGTGACATTTTTCTTGTTACAGTTCCGGGCACATGCGTCCAGCTACTACCCACTGCTGTGCGAGATAGTCTGTTCGGATGTGAAGGCGGAGCTTCGGCCTGTGCTGCGGAGGTTCTTCCTCAGGGTGGGGCAGGTCTTTGGGGTCACTCCGCCTCCGCCCCACCGGACGTCCTTGGTGAAGTAGTCAGAAGAAGAAGAAGAGAGGATATATCATGTGCACTTGGACATTCCAGTCTGTTCCTGCAAAAATGTAATAACGAAGCTATGCATCGGGAGGAGCTTCAAAAGCCCTACCCACACAGAGTCTTGTTTTAATTAATATTATTATAATTATTATAATTATTGGTTTGGAATCAGTGGTTGGGAGGGATGGATGGACATGTGTACTTATTTATTTCCTACGCTGGTTGAGGCTGTGCTTTTTTGGCCCTGTTTCCACCATTACACACCACCCATCCACACAGAGTTGTTACCCCTTCTCCTCCTGTGCAGTGTGACGTCCACCTAAAAATCCTCCACGCATGTGCTGTTTGCCTGTTGTCCCATCTTTTCCCCCCCCCCCCACCCGGCATAAATACATCCCATTTCCTTCCCCCTCTCCCTCCCCTTCCCGAGACCCAAACAAATGTTGTACAGAAGAAAGAGAAAATATGATGTAGACCCGCAATCCAGTGCAATCAGGTTTATCCGTTCATCCCAGTTGCAAAAAAGAAAAGGGAGAGAGAGAGAAGCAGTCACCTATAGAGTTGAAGCATGCAGAGTTTGCCAAAAGAATAAAAACACATTTTTATGGATGTTGTGTTCTTGGAAGAAAAAGAAAGTTACATGGCACCTCTCCAGGGAGAAGCCATTTCAGCAGCGGACGATTGGGCGGGGAGAAGCCATTTCAGTTACGTGGTGCCTCTCCGGGGAGAAGCAACTTCAGTTAAATGGTACCTCTCCAGGGAGAAGTCATTTCAGATATGTAGTGCCTTTCCGGGGAGAAGCAACTTCAGTTACGTGGTGCCTCTCCGGGGAGACGCCATTTAGGTTACGTGGTGCCTCTCCGTGGAGACGCCATTTCAGTTATGTAGTACCTCTCCGGGGAGAAGCCATTTCAGTTTCGTGGTGCCTCTCCGGGGAGACGCCATTTCAGTTATGTAGTACCTCTCCGGGGAGAAGCCATTTCAGTTTCGTGGTGCCTCTCCGGGGAGACGCCATTTCAGTTATGTAGTACCTCTCCGGGGAGAAGCCATTTCAATAATTCGTCTCGCCGGAGAGAAAGCATTTCAGAATGATAATACTTGTAGCTTGTATTATATCAGTAATCAGTGGCAATTTTTTATCAGTAAACCGACTTGATCACCATATTCTATAATTATGATGTGACCTACAGGTAAGTGGCTCCTTGTCATAGAACCATGCATTGCAATCACCCGCAGTATTTTGTTTGGTAGGCCTACCAGCTATTAGTTACTTTTTGTTTAATTACTGCCGATATTATGTGGGTGGGGGAGAAATAAACGTGTTATTGAAAATGCAATTTCTGCAATTTATTCCTGAGCCTTTCATCTCATGCGTAAGCTGCGTAGGCCGAACGCCAAAGTCTTATTATTACATGGGTTTTGCAGGCACTCATAACCGAAAATACGCTCGTCGTATAATAATTATACGAGCGTATTTTCGGTTATGAATCCAGAAAATTAGCATTCAAACCTTCAGCCACAATAATAAATGAACACATGAATTTCCAAAGGGCCCAAAAGGGTCCGGCAACATGCAATTTCCAGGAGAAGGGAAAAACTATGCCACAAGAACAGAATTACTGCCTGCATGGCAGTTGGGGTTTTAACACAATGAACCATATATCTAAAATCGGTTGCGTCGAAGCAATATGAACACCATACGACGAACGGTGTGCTAATCATAAATAAAATGAAGTGCCTGACTTGGGTCCTTCGGAAAAACATTATTAAGTGGATATGGAATCCTGGATAACACAAGAGGTAGCCTCAGCATTCCAAGACTAATATTGAAGTCAATACCACCTGCTAATGCATTGTGCAGTACATGGACATCATGAAATCATATTTTGCAGGCCGCTGACTTGCTTGGGCCGTGAAATTTCGATGTTTCCCAATGCCATTTTCCTCCTGTTCTTATGGGAATTATGGCCTTCCTATGCAGCAGCATACAACATAATTATGCAGCCCGGTAGTACTGTGAACAGATCTCTCCGACCGGTCTTACCTCAGTTTTGCCCAAACAGACGACTTGGGCTATTTGGAAATAATTCATCTGTTCAAATTATGGCTGAAGGTTTGAATGCTCGTTTTCTTTAATGTTCTGACACTTTATTGCTGTAGCTCTCTGAGCCTAAAGTATTGCTGTAATAGGCTCAGATAGCTACAGCAATAAATTGTCACTAAAATTATTTCTCATGATCCCAGGCTCAGGTGTCACAGAATGTACTGCTGCAAGTGACTGGAAAAAAGAAAGGCTCAGATTTAACAGAGTCACCAATAACACTTATTACCGGTCCACACTCTATATGCCAACGTCAATTCGAGAACTTTTGCAGGACTGATTTTGCTGTGTACAGAGTGTACCAACAGTAAATGTGTGAGATTAATAAGTGAACATTGTTCTTGGTGCTGTAAAAAGTCGTAAAAAGGTAGGGGACAAGAGAGACATGAAGTGTAGAGGGCCGTCTACATGATGAAAATAACCTATGTAAAACCGCGTCGACGATCTGCGCATCTCCACCCACAGCGGGTGGGGATTTATTTTATTAATCCATACAGCAATTATTAATGCCACGAAACGGTGATGCCGAATATCCGTCCTGGTGACCCCAAGGAGGTGACCACTCGCCTGCGTCACATTCATACCAGCTAACTGAGACTGCTACATTTGGCTATATCTTCACATCCAGAGATATATACTGTATATCTATGTACTGTGCTCTGTGCAGGCTCATTACGAAAGACCCGACAGATGGAGAACGAGGTAGGGCCGGGCCCCGGACCAAACACCTAATATTAGGGCCTCTCAGGTCAAAGGTCAGGCTGCAACAAACCATTGGAAATGCCCTAATAAATGTGCTGATTCATTTGCAAGTGCTGGTGATTTTATAGGACCTATAGTTAAATTTCTGGGAGCAAATATTAGGGGGGGTGATAGGTTTGAGAATGGAACTCCCTGGTATAAGACAAATGTAGGGACTATGGGGTGCGTAGGGTGGGGGCTGCCGGGATGGACAACACAAGCGAAGCCACTGGATCATTTAATTGACTTTTAATTTCGTTGACTTTTTTCTTCGAAAAAA
>JYFJ02002960.1:0-56939 GCA_000934665.2 Catajapyx aquilonaris | reverse complement strand
CACATTGGTATGAGTGATGTGATCACGCTTGGTATAAGCGTTGTTTTTTTGCATCGATTTCACGCTTATTTATGCGTCAAAAGTTTTAGAGTGTAGTATTTTGCTCCGCGTAATTAATGCCACTGAAACGACTTGGCCAGATGTAGAGTACCATCCATGTTGTTGCAGCTCAGGTATTTTCAGGCTTTATACCTGACGTAAGTATCACTAGAAGATTTTACATGATGTGGGATACTTAGTACTGTACCTTTGTTCTGGAGAAGACAAAAGTAAAAAGTTGCGAGCTTCTGGTTCTCGTAAACACTTATCTACTACCGTACTGCTTTTCAGGAGTGAGTATAACTCATTGCATCAGTGTAAATATTCAAACATAATATTTGCATTATCATGGAATCTGGCCAAGTACAAGTATAACTATATAATGAAAGCCTAATCAGTATAGCTGATTGAACCTTGAACTATTCGAACAGAAATGCGCACCATTCCCCTTCAGTTTTTTTATTTATTCGCAATTTCCATTCCAAAGGTTAGGAATTCAATTCAAAACCACAGCTGGCTGTCGGGTTTGTAACTGTTTATAAGGATACAGTATACGTTGGTTACTGTAAGGTCTATTCTGCCAAGCCTCATAGTTTCACACGGTAGCCTTACTGCATGCAGTACCTTCTGACGCTGCACATTTTGCGGGATAGCGTAAAGGAGGGTTACAAATAGAGAAACACTGCATCAAGAATCTCAAAACCTTGCATATACTGTTTATATCCAATTACATGCTCCACCGATGTGGATTGTATTAGAGAGCCATTCCAGATGCCTACGTGTTTCTTTCCGCTCAGTATAACCCGATTGTATTGTACTGTAGTGGGTCTATTCAGGCAATCAGCACTTGTGTTCAGTTTATCTGGAGTACAGTAAAGAGCGGTCTTGCTTCAGAACTGTATAGAGTAGCTACGCTTCGTATACACTAATGATTGTATTGTAATGCCTACTGTAGTACGGAGAGAATACCACATCTTGAAGGCAGTTATTATGCGCCAAAATGGTTAATTTGATTGTACTGCATTTACTCCTAATGTGTCCACATCTCAATTCATAAGCCTCATTCCGACCATATGTTGTGTCCCAACCGCAGGACATTCTTGATGAAAAAAGAACACCCGCAAAACTAAAATGGCCTCCATCCCCCCCCCNAATGCTGTTGCACAGTTCCAGACCCGGTTTTGAAATCTGTCTAGAGCGAAGCATAAGTAGGCCACGTCTCCCATGGCCAATTCTTGTTTCCTAAAATGAGGCGTGTCGTGCGGTATAGCCAGTTCTTGGAGGCGACTCGGTAAACAGGGAGCATCGTCGCAGCAGATTCTGATAAGAACTGGTGAGTCATACTTCATAGTGGCAGGCGCGCGCTTTTCTACCACCTTCCCAGACAAGGCCAGAAAATGCATAGGCCCTCAGGGAGAGGCTGGCAATGGCGGAAAGCAAGCCGAAGAGTGTCCCTTCTTTTTTAAAAAAAAAAAAAATCTGGTTATGCAATCAGGTGTGTGTATCCGCTCGGCCTGTAAAAGATGGAGGCCATAAGATTAGAGATAATATTTTCAGCTGTGTTAACAAAATCTAGGAGCAAATTGTGGTTTTTGCTGTCAACATTGTGTGGGATGAGTTATGTGCTTTTGCGTATAATAATGGCCTCTCGTGTCTCTTTCCGAGATCAATCCCCGAAAGAGTATTTAAGTGAGAGATGATAGTGAGGAGCGGTTAGGCAGTACAGTGCACCAGATGGCCCAACAGGGGATTCAGTAACTCAAACCCTGCGATTAAAGGTAGTCGACTAGGACAGATTGCTATGGACATATCATTTCATATCGAGGAAGTAACAGAGGGTTCGATTCGGCGAAGAGCAATTAATGTTTTGTGTGAAACATATCCAAACCACTTGCATGTCATCGTAAAGTATTTTTTTGTGAGTTCAGGTGACAGGGTAGGCTGGACATTTTTGGCAGTAATGGACCTCTTGTAGGATTTTTCCACGCAATTTTATCGCTGGCAGGATTCGGCCCCGGAAATCGTCGTAGCGTCTGTTGAAATTGTTTGCCGATGTTGCGGCGTAAAACCCGACAAATGTTACGAGCCTCCACGTAAAAGTGCACTTAAACAACCGGTTTATCCAGTTTCCAGCTGCTTCGAAAATAATTGTCATAGATAATTATTCGTGCTCAGATAGCCCGGCACTCGTTAACTGAGTTATTTATGTATCCATCGGTTTTCAAGCTGGTTTTAGAGCGCGGACATTGGAGTACTTTGTATCGTCAACTGTGTCAGTGAAGTGCACAGAAGTGGTGGGAATCAGGTTCTTACTAACGAACTTATAGGTTTGTTATGCAGTTGTGGCTGGTGACGTCATACTGTGGTGGTAGTTGGTCAGAGCGAATGAAGCATATAAAGTTGGGAAACAACCCAGAGATGGCGTGTAGAGCTCCCCGGGTAATGGCCTATTTATGAGCTAGTATTTTGGTATATATGGTGAGGGATGGGAAGATGGCCACCTTTCACATATTTCTTAACTAGGTCAACGGTTAATGTCGTAAAAAAGTGCTTATCTCTCACCCTACCTTATGTGGATCCCCNCCCCCCCCCCCCACGTAACTAGTATACCTTCGTCCAAAAGTTAATGAGTTAAATGAACTGTGAAGTTTTCCCCGTCTTGGTACACAATCATGTAATTTGATAATACATTATCAAGTAAATAATGTAATGTAATTATTATAAAGCATAGTGTAGGTTTCGACAGGAATACTTGCGATACAGTCACATCCTGAGCACTCAAGACACCAGGGAAATTATCATGTGCATGACATTACAACTTCGTGTCTTTGTGATCCTCTAATCGCGTTTGGGTTTCAGCAGGGGATGGCAATCACAGAATACGGTGGATGTGAGCTGATTCACAAGGCTCAATGCAGTGTGTGTGCTCAGAAATGCTTTTTATTTAGTATACTGTATTCATAGAATCTTGAATAAATGGAGCAGTCTTATAAGGCCTTACAGTGTTACAATCGCACAACTTAAGTATACAGTAATGTGCAGAGTGCATTTCAAAAGGCTGTATGAGAAGGAGGCTATGAAGGTATATAGCCCACTATGAGAATTAGATTCCGAATTTGCGCACACTTTTCCCATACTGAACATCAAACATTGCCATATCTAGGGGATGCCACTTGCAAGTGGTATGAATTTTTCTGTTCTATTTTCAAATTTATATGTACGAAAATACATCAGTATTCATGTACTGTACGTAAGGCAGTGTATACATGTGTACCTAAAAATTTGAGTTTTAATTTTCAAGATTTTAATTCGCATGATTACAAGAAATGCGACGTCTTAATTGTCACCATATGATCTGCCTACCCAGAACAAAATGTCGAAAGGCTGTTTGGACTAGTGTGCATAAAATATGGAAGCTAGAAGCCCTTCTCCTGCTGAAGTAGGTGAAAATTGTCGTCGAGAGTTGTGTGAACAAGAGGCAATAGTCTACTGTGCTCCAATCCAGACATTGTTTATTGTGTAAAGCGTGATGAGAGGCTAGAAAGCAAGGGGTATTGCACACCAAATTTTTTTCCTTCTCTCCCTCGGACACTTTAGTACCGTATTGTGTGCACCGGGGGATTTCAACTCGACTCATAAAAAGTGGAGCTTGGCCAAGTAAATGTTTCAGCTTAATCTCTTGGGAAATCCAGGGGAACTAGTAGAAACGTTTGCTTGTGCTACTTCCGAAGGTGTTTTACGGTCAGCCAGAGAGGGCCTACTCTACTGTGCTGAATACGCATTGACGACAATCGCCGTTGATCCCAAGATTAGTTCCGTGAAACTGGATTTGCACGCATGACCTGCGATTTTCACGTGAGAATTAAATAGGAGCTGTGCTAATCCACTGGACCTTTTAACTCGATAGAAAACAATTGCCAGTCCAGCTAATGGAATGACGCGATGGGAAGCTGCTCTAACGCCTCAAAATACGGCGGTAAAATTTTGATATCTGGTATATAAACCCGACTGTAAATTTTAATATGCTCCGCTGGTATTCAACGAGCTTCCCCATCTCTGGATAGTACCTCCAATTAAAAAACCTAAGAGCGTTACAAATTAAAATTTGAGTCGACAATATTATTGTACTCAGATAATGGTAATGGGACCGGATCAACCTGGCTTTGTATTGAACCAGAGAATGTGGTATACAGTAGCTTATAAACGACCAATATTCAGATCCACAAGCGCTTCTTTTTATGTTCTCACGTCCCGTGTTGACTCAATATGAACAACCATATCCCACAGCCAGCGGTGATTACTATTGTTTCAAGTGATAGAGTAACTGTGCTTTCGCATGGCCTTGTTTGGAAGCATATAGGAAATTAAAAACTAATGTCTGGTGGGTCAAACACTCAAAGGTGATGATCAAAGTATCCTCCGTAATGTTATTGTCTGATTATGGAAATCGCACGCGGTATTGAACCGCATCTTCCTGCAGGCGGTTATTGTCGGATGACATGCATGGCTGGCCTCATGTCCACTCGAATACAGTGCGATGCTCTCTATATGCGCTGTTGGCATAGAACACCGTTAGTTGAAAGGGTAGAAAGTGCGCATCCACCGAATAAACAAGTGACGTCAAACACTAGCACCTTGGCCGCATCCACGCTTCCTATGTGCCACACTGTATAACATCAAGCCTCAACACGGCTTCCGAGTTTGTGCCCACAAGAATGGGCAACTGTACGGCTTTTCTACTTATCTAAGCCACCATTTCCACCACCTATTTCAAAATGTAAATCAGCTTCTTTCCCCATACCCCACCTCTACCCTGCTAATTCCAAGTTTTGGGCGCTTGCAGGCAGACCCGACCCAGTCCACAATTGCACCGTGGTCAACCAATCCGTCGAATCCTTCCATCTGCACTGTTCGGAAGGTTTCAACGGCGGTCTACCACAATCCTTCGGACTGGAAGTGTACGAGTCTCAGACTCATCAGCTCAAAGCCAACATTACCAGCAGCGTGCCTCGATTCAGTGTCAACGGTCTGGAAGCCGGGATGGGCTTCCTGGCCTATGCCTACGCATTTAACGCCAAGGGACGCGGAGAGAGCGTCGTCGTCCAGGTCTTCACCCTCAGGCTTCCAGAAAAGCAGCTTACCACCGAGAAAGGTCAGTCAATCCTATCAATTCTTGGGTCCTGGTGTTCACTTGGAATTGAGCACAAGTAGCTAACTAGCTGCATGGATTCAAAGCTCCAGCAGTTACGAAGTTACGGGTTTGGGAGAGCCCAACTTTTGGCGAAACAGTCTCGCTTCCTCCCAGGCGTGAAACTACTGACCAGGCTAGAAGTTAAGTTAATTATTGTTTAAAGGTAGCATGTCTGTTACCGTCTTCTTGCATCATTATTTAGGGCGTAAATTTAAGCAGGTTGCTATTATTCACTTACTTTGTTTGCCTGAGGCATTATGGCTTGTTGTGGTGGAGTTAGCAGATTTAATATGAGATGATGAGTTTTGAAGTCACCTATTATGTAGGTGTGCGTTTTATGCACTATTACTGATACACACCATACTTATTGAAAACACATTATCATCATTCTGTGCTATTATGATCAGAATTTTATACTGCACTAAAATGAATAAGAGTATAGAAGTGAGCATTTTCTATTTCCATGACCATGACCCCATTTGCCTCTGAAATATTCAGACAGCGACATGCATTGTAGCAAACAGATCGTCGATAGTTCTGAATGCTTTCATATTTAATGGTAAATGAGAAATTTACTGATATAGCAGGAACGTATGAAATATTCACTTTTCGCTTTTCAATTCCGCAGATAATGCGCAGTTGAACTCGCGACCAAATCGGCAATATTATCATTGGTGTTTGCAGTGAAATTGAGAGTTGCACGTAAGATGTGTCGAGATCATCAAAGTTGAGAACAATTTTTCTGGACATTTTGACTGTACGTAATGGCACGTTATTGATTCCTCTTAAATCCAAGGTCTGAAATATATTGCATATTGGATCATACATCTGGAGTCTTGAATAATTGAAGCACCGTATATTGTAGCTGCAGGATGGAATATAGTGCATAGCACATATAGCGTAATTTTCTAAAATTGCATGGTTCACTCAGAGGAAAGTAAACCAGTCAACTGTATGCAGACATGGTTATGAATCAGTCTAGATAAAAAATAATATGAGGGAAAACTACTTCTTGGTATCAGAGGTATGGTCCAGAAGTGGGACAGGTGCCTCAGTGGCCTTTTAACCATGCATACAAGCCATCATTGCATCTTTTTCGTTCGGCTTCTTTCCTCTATCCCTTATGTCACTGCGTATCAGCCATCCATATGGCTGCTGGACCAGATAAGGTCTGCCTGGAGGTCCCTTAGGAAATATCTTCTGGCTCCCCTACCACACGGATATGAACCAAATGGAACACTGGTAGAAGAGACGATCCAATTTTTTGAACATTTTTACCCGGGCTTACGCATATAACTATGTATGCATCCAGTTGACTCACTCTCACCTGAGTGAACCTTGTCTAATAAAATTCCATGGTTTGATACTTTAATTGATACTGGAATAGATCACATTGTACCATGTACATACGTCAGTCCGTGACCACCGACAAACATTAAATACTAAACTACAAAATGTGGCCGGAATGGGCGCCATGTTTAATTGAACTCAATAACCATTATCAAAATAGCTTCAGCAACGCAGTCGGCCTCAAAAATAATGACCTGTAGAGACACCGTGTTTTAGACCAACAGCAACCTGGCGAACCCGACCCAGAGAACACAACACCGACCATTGAATCGGAAACATATGTGCTATAGGTAAACTATTGACAAGTGGCATTGAGAAATTAATTAATTAATTCAACACTGTATTAATCAACCAACGGTGCTTTAGTGTGTGCTCAGCGTAATTATTAGGTGGTAGACAATTACTAGCAAGCGCTTGATCGAATCTACGAGCACATCATTATCTCATCATTGACCTTGCGATTCCACCATGAATCATTTTGATCCAGAGCCAGAGGCAGGGATTGCATTGCATTGCATTTCCCTCCAACTATGCCAGTAGATAGCATGTGGTCGTAGTGTGGACAAAATATCTGGTGAAAAATGAAGACTTTTTCTGCACTGGCGGGCATTCCCCCAGTCATCCCTTCTCTTCCTTCTGGCTCACTTTGGAATGCAAGTCTTGAATGTACCGTTCTGAAAACAAATGGCCATGACAGAATGGATGACTGTTAGGAGACTGTAAAGCCTCCTATCTTCCCCTCCTTCCCTCCACCACCACTTTGAACGAAAAGTCCTGGCTTCACCGCCGTTCATAAGGACAAATCACTGATTTGATAGGGAAATCGGGAGCCAGCGTCTCGGCTGTCGCATAATAGTGTCATAGGCCTAGGTACGGTACCTAAAGGAATTTCGATCGCCTGACTTCAACCGGAGTCAATGAATACAGGGTAGTCCGTAACCTTTTGGAGTTTATAACCGAAATTGCGGGGAACATACTAAAAATTCGATAATTAGGCGACTTGACCGCTAGAGGCAACTGTAATATTTAATATGATTTATCTATTAGACTTAATGCTTGAAGCTGTTCATTTCTTGTGGCACAATACATGCTCTGCAGTATATTGAATCCACAGGGCTTAGGCTGGTACTAAGACTAAATAATCTCCCACAGCTATGGCTTTCCGTTAATTAGGATCGCAAAATTACCCTGCTGAGTGTTAGTAAAGACGCCTTAAGCCCCGCGTATTTTCTCGCCTGTTTCTCCCACCCCCTCAGCCCACCCCTAGCTACTTTCGTTTCCTTTTTGTGGCCCACAAAGGTAAGAGACAAATACATTTTGTCCAAATCGGATTCCCTTGTTGGATTCAGAATGTATGAGACCTTTATGTGGGGGCAAAGAAAGCAAGGCATTTGCATACGAAAACATAGCCTTTGCTCTTTTATTCAGTTGGTTTCACAAATAAGTTAATAATGTCAGCACCTTAAAGTTTAAGCATCCTTCTTCGTTACTTTTTTAAATGAAAAAAAAAACATGACCAGAAAAGTGCGGTGTTGCAATGTAAGCAAGCTCGTAGGGGTACGTCCTCATTAAAATTATACGGTGTATACCGTACATTCAAAAGTCAGCTCAGATCCGTATTTGTACAGAAATATTGCGGACACTAGCTTCGGTATAGCCCTACCCTCCAGTGCGGCATACCGTTGGTGAGTCCCATTAATGGGATTTTCAACTTTGTATACTGCGAAACGTTTTCATAATGGACCTGGATTCAACGGAAACTTTGGTTACGTTCAAGCGGAGGATTCTTATTCTAGTGTGTATGTTAGTCGTATATAACAGATTTGTTCAGTACGAAAACTTTTCGTGGTAAGAACAGGCTCTCTGTAAACAGGCAAACGTACACAAAATTTCCACCTGTACAGATCCGAATTGATTATTCAAACACACTATCATGCAGACTGAATTTTTACCTCTCCCAATAGTAATATAATAATTATTCGTGCGTGCTACCTAGGACGGGTTAGCGACCCTAATGGCGATAGCTCAATCGAATGTGTTTTTTTTGTTATCCGAAACAACCAGAAAAAGCACTTCCAAAGCGTCACTTCACTGCCCGATGCCGCTTCCGAGGCTTAATCGTTAACACCGCTTAATATCTAGAACTGTACGGGTTTAATGACAAGTAGAGAGAACAATGTCCTATTGGAGAAGAAGACCAAAGCATGGAACATTGGTTTTCCATGGTGCAACAATTCGTTCATGTCGTCGCTACGATTTCGTCGAGCGCTTCATTGTCAAACTAGTATGAAACTTTCCCTCTTTGTTGTGCAAGTTTCTGTGCGAATAAATTTGTTTGTCCCTGCCTTGTTAATTAAATCGATTGAATGAAGCGCAGGATTTTGGTAAATGCGTAGCCCTGCCAGCCAGGAATGGTATGATTTCAACAGTTGTTTTTGTGCCCAACTTGCATTTTAGTTTTAAATATTTATGCTTTTTTCTTGACAAAGAAGCTTCTTTTACTCAGTGATACGAGATAAATCATAATCAAGCTTGGGCTGGTTATTCCCAAACTCCAGATTCATCTTGAGGTCTACAAGTGTCTCTTTCAGCATGAAATATTAATCCCTGTAATCGTGAACAAACTGCACTATTTCAACGAGAAAGATCACATTTATCCTCCTTCAAGAGAAGTAGAGGCACAGTCAGACATAAATTCTTGCTGCACTCCCATCATCCTTTAGTTCAGTGGATGTAGCCAGGTGTCGCGTCATATGTAGGTGAGTTGCTTTCTATTGGTCCGTGCCTGAGAACACCCTTTGTATTATTGGTAGGCACCACTTTTCTGCATGTGGGAAGGCCCAGATTAGGGTTCCAACTGCCCCAGCCCTACTTTGCCACCCATGCATGTTGGAACCTAAAATGATATTGTCTCCGAGTGTTGGGGAGAAAAAAAAGAAGATTGGAGAGAGGAGGCCCTAGCAAGCTTATCTCGGCAGCATTCATTTATCTTCACCCCGGCCTGCTTCATTTTCACTCGAGCACGTTAAAAGTGTAGTAAAGCACCTAAATAGCCCTTAGTAAAGGAGATAGAGAAGAGCGAGCGTGGAAAAAGTAATTGATATGCTTTTAGGCGGCGAGCCGTTTCTAAGCCTCATTAAGAAGAAAGGACACACTCCTTAGGGAAGCCACTCGGAGCTTGGATCCTAATTTATTTATTTCGCACGGGAGACATAGCGGGGCGGCCCGAATTAACTCAATTAGCCTTCCCACCCCTACCATCGTCCTCCCCAGCCCACCATCTTTGCAGCTTGCTACAAGGAGGTTGCAGCTAGATTTGATTGCATTTGGCGTGTGTGTAGCCCGAGTCTGGGCCCACCAACAATGGTATCTCGACAATACCTTGTCGCTTCAATTTCCTAGTGTGAGCCGGCCCAAAGCGGCCGTGACGAAGCCTCCACCACCTTTTTGGGGGTCCATATGGGCCTGGCTGATACTACGATAGCCTACAGCGGCACTGATAGTTAAGCGAACCGTGTGACATTTCCCTACAGGCTTATCATTGGCGCTGCAGACAGCTACATGAATTATTGAAGCAAGGGACGAGGTAGGGAGGCGGGGGTGTTGCACGTGAAATGGCGTTACTTGTGGAAAGACCAACCCATCCCCACCCCCCACTTGGTTTTTTGGGTTATAACGTAGGTTACGATAACCAGCAGTGTATTCATGTCGCGGCTGGCAATTGATTGACTATGAAACACAGACTAAGAAGGTGTGTGGTATATTCAGGGGAACTTGAGGTAAAATATTGGAAAGCTATTCGTGATTTAATATGGCCGACAGGCTCGAGCCCGAACTTTGCGGAGTCCTATGCGGTTGTTGTTCAATTTCAGGCCAACCTTCGGTACCTGAAGTTTTTCCTTTCCAAATATTTTGGCTACATCCTATAAAGTTAAAGCCCTCCCCCAACTTATTAATCTTATCCCCAGAAGGTATATACCGCATGGTCGCAAGTGATCGATGCGGACTCATATTTTATTCTGAGAAATCTCTCATCAGATCCGGCGGAGAGAATTTTGCCCACGCTTAAATATTGCATGAGAGCTGGGAGAAGGGAAATCTTTGGGTTCTCTTGAATCTGGAGCGATAAATAAAATAGCAATCCTTCCCCCCAGCTAGCTCCTTGCCTTTTTTGATCGTATATAATTTTGAAGCTCTTCCATTGTCTGGCAGACAGGAAAATTGGAGGACCTGCCTTTAGAAAGAGTTGTGCAATTTGTGCCAGTCATGCCTCCTGATTCAAACAAAGAGAAAGAGTTCTGGGAGTCTTGCAGCCATAATTGAGAAAGGGCTTGTCCTCCCGAATTAGCGGAGACTTTGTACGGATTGAACCCGGCGTTCTCTGACTTAGAGCGTGGACAATAGGATTGTTTGTACCGCAGCCAGCTGGACCATCTACTTAACTGAAATACGAATATTCCTTCTCTACTTCTCTAATTTGTGATACATATTCCAGGTGGATAATCGCCTTAAACATATTTATGCAGGTACTATATCACTCAAAATGACGGATAGCTACATTTTTGCATTTTGCTTCAATGCAAAATCGTCTCCATCATTTTGAGCCATATAGTACATACATTCATACATACTATATTTCACTTATAAAAGGTAGTCGGCGTTGAAGACGAAGACCCAAGTTAATCCAAATCAAGAGGTAAAATGACACATTTAGTATGTATGTAATAAATCATTAAAACGAACATATCGGAAAACCCAGAATAAACACATAAGTTATACTCATAACATAATTATCACCATATATGCGCATATAGGCTGGACGAGGTTAATATATTTAGCACAATATCCGGAATTGTACATAATTGTACATAATTTGTTGTAATTAGCATTGCTGGATTTTATGACTAAGTTATATAAGTTACCTATAGAAGCAGGAGTTTCCGATTTAGTATTTGTTCAAATGTAAATTTTTTACTGTGTATTAGTTCATTATCTGTGCAAGTCTTCCTGGAAGCATAAGAAGCTGTGGTTAATTTTTAAATTTCTAAGTTGAACTACAGAAGAGAGAACCTTGTAGGACTCATAATATTGTATTTGAAAAGTCCCAGTTGGGATTAATGCAATTATACGAACTTTATGATGCATATCTGGACTAATCAGATGTAATGCTTTGTCACTGCTGGCCAAGATTTACGGATAATAATTCTTTCCATATATGCGCCCCAGGGATTTAATTCTCTCCCCAACAACAACAACAACAACAACAACAACAACAACAACAACAACAATTCTATGATTATGCTTACTAATTATCTTGGAGGGAACAGTTCAAATTCAAAAACCATATTGAGTAAGGAGATTAATTCACCCAAAGCGACTGTTTGCAGTACATTAGCCTGTGGCATTAAATTGCATATTTTATTTCAAGAAATTATTCTCTAAAGTCACTGTTAAATACTTGCCGTATGTTCATTACAGATATGGGGACCCACATTTGAATACTCTACCCTCATCATTAACAGTGTTCCCATCACATGATCGTATTAAGTTTTATAGTACACCTAACCCAACCACATTGTCAGGCTGCATACCGATATATTCCTAAATAATTTGCTAGCGATTACTTTATAAATTTATGCCATTCATTATATTATTGGTAATAATGCATCTTTTCCAGTAACATTGTACTCATTGGCATTATTTAGAAAAAACCTTGAGAATTTTCCGGATTAATGTGAAAAACTGCGCCAGTAAAAAAAACCGCGCAGGCGAGTGAGTATAGTAGAGCTGAAAAGGCCCAGTTTACTAGCGAAAAGCGGATTTGTATACATCCTGGCGTGCTGCACACAGGTGCTGGTCTAGTGCTAGTCCCTGGATTTTGCGGCAGGCTTAATCTCAAGGTCGTCGTTTTGTTGCAAATGCCAAACCGACGCCCTTCCAGTTAGTCAGTCAGTTGGGGAATGGAAGTGGGGAGGACAGGGGAGGGAGGGGGGAATGAAGCCACACGTGCGGTTTCTCCGAAACTTGTGCCCAAATGTGAACCGAGGCCGCTCTCAAGATACCAATAAAATGGGGGGCGGGAGAAGCCGTAACCGGGGCAATTAAAGGGGATGCAGAAGGGACGTCTCCGTAACATGGGGACTTTCCTTCCGGAGCGCACACACCCTGTCGATATTCGCACTGGTACAGCTGCCTCCAAAGGTTTCTCTACTGAAAAGGTGTATCCACAATTGCATGTAAGTGAGCTTATTTTTAATAATGTATTATTATAATTTTTTGAAGCTTGAGGCAAAATTTGAAGTTTGTGTCTGGATGTCGAAGTAAGGGTCAGTGACGCTCCCCACTGAATCGGTCAAACCGGGTCAAACTAAGGTGGGTGCAAGTTTATCCTGGGAGTAAGGCTTTCAGTCGTACAGAAGAGGCGAAAGGTTTGTCCTGAACAGTCAGGATAAACTTCATGGCTCATCTTACTGTAGTGGCTCAGCATCGCATAATTTTGATGAGGAGAGATGAAGCTGGCAAACCCAAGTTTCGCAGTAGACCCGTACTGTACATTCAAAAATATACTACGATGTGCTGTGTCAAGTAGCATTCACGACTTAAAACAGTTTGAGGTTAAAAACAGCCTCGCGTAGCGTCGGGATGTCTCTATTACTAGACGTTTAATATTAGAGCATGAAGTTACTCGGTTATTTTTATTTCACATCTACTGAATATATCATAAGGTTGTGTCACGTGGGTAGTTGTGTTCGGATGTACCGGCCTTCGCAATGACAAGGTCGGGTCCGAAACCACTGAAGGCTCCCAACCACAACGGTCCTAAGACAAAGACACTCCCTTATGAACACTGACTAACTTATAAGAGTGAAAAAAGCACAAAGGCCATGGTACTAATTGCTCATCTGATGTCTTATACAACGAAATGGTGTCATTTTAAGTAATAAGTATTGCAAGAAGAGGTGTCGTACCGGAGCTTTGTCCAGAATTTTCGCGATCGATTGATTAAAGTTGGGACAGTAACGCTGTTCAGTACTGCAAGAAATTAAACCGAAAGGCAGTGGCATTACTGCCAGATTTAGAAATAATTCATGTCGTATGTTTTGTAAACAACTTTTAACACACCAGTTTAAAAACAGAGTTATATAGGGTACATTATTAAAAATTTATTTTCCGTAACATAAGGGACGAACTTTTTGTCTGAAAAAACCCGTCACAGGTTGGTATGTGCAGCTTTGTATACTTTTTCAGTTATTTCTCTTTTGATAATTACATAATTATAACGAACCTTCAGAAGAACCTGTTTGTGGCTCTTCACTTTCTATATTATGGCACGGTGAAAAAAAAACAATAAATTACCTACCTTTTCTTGAATAAGAGCACTCTTAGCCAACATTCCTCAGTCCAAAATTTGCCTCCCCATTTCTCAAACGGGGTCTGATTCTATATTTGAAACTAGCAATTTTTGACCACCACTCGCTAATTCACCTTGCGTATAAAACCCTGCAAAAGGGCCGTGGTTCCCTAGGTTTGAGTGGCATGAGTACTGCAGATGATAGTTCATTGCCTCACCCACAGGGAAACCTTGTTGGAAGGCCCCGAGAAACGCTTTCGACATTCGCCACGTACTGTCACGGTGGCCACTCACAGGGAATGGAATTAAATGAAGCCATCGTGTAATTCCTGCCACTTGGAGTTTCGCGGGCAGCATTATCATGAAACTGGCCGCTCCCTCATGACTCGGGGAGGGGGGTGGGGAGAGATGGAGAGGGGAGGGAAAAATTGCTGCCAGCAGGGGAACTTTCTGGCAAAAGGGAAATTCATGCCGCTGGAAAGTGAGGCTGCCTACCCCCTGAATGAAACAAAAACTGCTCTGAAAGTTGACTTACCACGCGCTATACTGTGCGGGGTGAGTCGAAATATCAGCCGATTTACTATCATTCGTAAGTTATATTTAATTAGGACCTGATTAAGAAGTGGAACGGATGAGGTGTGTACAGCACTTGAAACTGTTGGGGATTGGCGAAATACTATTGGGAAATTAGGAGTGTAGCCAAAGGACCTGTTCAAAGTTATCCTGACTGAGAAAGGCAACCAACATGGCACAATGATTCGTGTCTTTAGAGTGGTGAATATTACTGAAACTTGGCAATGTAGGAGAGTGGGATCAAAATGGCTGCTGTCAAGCCACTCTAATATATTTTCTCCACCAGCTGATCAGTTCACACCGGTTCAGACAGCTGACCACCCACATTTTGGATCAAGGGCCTGTTTTGCCAACGAACGCGATCTCTCTCTCTCTCTCTCTCTCTCTCTCTCTCTCTCTCTCTCTCTCTCTCTCTCTCTCTCTCTCTCTCTCTCTCTCTCTCTCTCTCTCTCTCTCTCTCTCTCTCTCTCTCTCTCTCTCTCTCTCTCTCTCTCTCTCTCTCTCTCTCTCTCTCTCTCTCTCTCTCTCTCTCTCTCTCTCTCTCTCTCTCTCTCTCTCTCTCTCTCTCTCTCTCTCTCTCTCTCTCTCTCTCTCTCTCTCTCTCTCTCTCTCTCTCTCTCTCTCTCTCTCTCTCTCTCTCTCTCTCTCTCTCTCTCTCTCTCTCTCTCTCTCTCTCTCTCTCTCTCTCTCTCTCTCTCTCTCTCTCTCTCTCTCTCTCTCTCTCTCTCTCTCTCTCTCTCTCTCTCTCTCTCTCTCTCTCTCTCTCTCTCTCTCTCTCTCTCTCTCTCTCTCTCTCTCTCTCTCTCTCTCTCTCTCTCTCTCTCTCTCTCTCTCTCTCTCTCTCTCTCTCTCTCTCTCTCTCTCTCTCTCTCTCTCTCTCTCTCTCTCTCTCTCTCTCTCTCTCTCTTCGGGCGATACCTGGAGAGAAAAAGAGAAGACAGGGAGAGATACGCGATACGCGGAATATCTCGCTGCGGGTTGCCTTTCGCACGTAGGAGTCTACGGCGGCATTTGACCCAGGCGAATATTATTAACTTACAAAATTTTTACGGTGTAAAAAAAACTTGAATTTGCGTACAGTGTTGGTCATATATCGAGGCAACTGCCAGCGACATTTTCCGAAGCGGCAGAAGAAGGAATCTTGCTCGCCCGGCTTGTAAGTATGCTTGTCTTCGATTCCTTCTTCTGCAGCTTCGGAAAATGTCGCTGGCAGTTGCCTCGATTTATGACCAACACTGTACATCTCAATCTATTAATCAAACTGTTCACCATGTGGCAACATTTTTTGAATACTACCAATGCCGCTAGGTAGCAACACTACCACATCAAAGATACAGTAAGTGGCGAACATAGATGCCTTCAGCGTAAAACTAGGTGCATAGAATATACACTACAAGATAGGCCTAATTTTTGTATTTTGGGTTGCGGGGCTACTCAGGATAGCCTTGAACAGGTCCTTTTAATAAGAAACTAGCTAGTTCACCTAATCCATTAGAAATGGGGGAATACGATGTATTTTCGAATAAAATGTTGAATTATATTGAAATGGCCTGGATATGGCATTATGCATAGAACTTTGCATAAGGTGCATTCGACAAAGTATTAAAAGGCTATTCATATAGATACAGTCTTGCTATTTGATGATGTTCTGATGGAAGTCGCTGCGAAGAAAAAGTTTTCCTTTCAACTTGATTCCTACTGGCTCGAGTATAGGGCTTGTGTAGTTATCGATTTCATACACTAATGTACAAAGCAATATCTCTGATTGGGTTTCAAGAACAGCAAATGTTATATCAACTGTCGTCCGCTGAAGCTGACTCGTGTTCTGATGTCACAATACAAATCCTAAATCGCAACTAAATCGCCATAAATAAAACAATTTTGTTTCTAAATTTGTACAGTAATTCATAGGAGGGGCGCAATTCTATGTTGGTACCCTGCAAAGTAGGTATTTCCTGTCTTCATGAAGTACTGAGCAGGCCCACTAAAACATGTATCCAAATAATGGAAATTCGTTCCAAAATAATCTGCACATCCCAGGATGTGGCTGGTGAAGAACGTCGAAGTTCAAGACAGCGTCCTCGCCTTATACGGCCATCTGGCTCCCTGAGAATAGACCTAGGGGGTCATCCCATGCCGAGGCGCGACACTTTTAAAAACCAATATAGTGTTGGAGCTGGTTGGATTTGTGACATCAGGTAACGCTTGTCTAAAGCGTGCCTGGAATCCTGGAGGAGCGAATTGGGCCGGAGGGCGTCAGTTAAGCTGAACTGTGCAGAATCGCGCCTCCCTATCTCCATCCGACAGGCCTGACGTGCCTGCCACCAGAAATTATTTTAAGCTAGGCAGACGTGAAGGAAGCTGTGCCAACTAGACCTCCCCGGCTTGCCTATTTTCCACCTTGCCCATCACGGAAGCACATTAACCAACATGGGCAAAACTGAAATGCATTACACGTGGGATGGAAAAGAAATAATGGTCTCTTTTTTATTCGAAACCCTGGACATGCACTATGTTTAAAAAGGCATTAGGTGTTGTAGCCATGGCTGGCTCTTTTCTTTGATGGCTGCTGAATTATAAGTCGACCGATGAAATAAGAGAGAAATGGCTCCCACGCAGGCCGCATTGTCAAAAGATGATTGCCCCTGGTCCAGAGCGACCCTTGTGGCACAAGTAGTAAGCTGGGGATGAAAGAACTTCATACTTCTCAGGTCTTAACTCCATGTGACTTGTGTTCCAAAAATCAAATCGCCAATAAATGGCCTGATATTTAAGTACTTGGTCGAATCGAAAGAGGCAGAATTATGGATATTACGGTAGAGTAGTGTATAACACTGACTGCACCTGTGCTTCACAGTGGGAGTATAATATATTATAAGCAAGATAAAAATTAATTGTTAATTTAACTTTATTTTATTCAAACTACGCCTAGCAGCAGACTTTTTGGTGCAACTGGCATCAGAAGCGTTCCCAAAACGTAAATAGTGGCCGGAAAAAACACCATTCACACTTTAGTTAATCTTCAAGGAAACATCCAGGGCCCTGGGGGTAAACATCCACTGTGTGGAACTTATTAGTGCATGCATTTGATGCAGCAGCACTGCAGTGCGCTGTACTTGGGAGAATGACAAAAAAGGATGTGAATATAGCAAAAAAAACTAATGTTTTAAAGTTTTTAAACCCTTATTTTGCGCTTGATTCTTCCTCCTGCTGTTCGAGCTGCCGGAATCAAAAATTCTACTTTTCCCCTAGCCTGCTTAATTATGCTAATGCCATAATTACCTTTCTTGCTATCTTCCCATGCGTCTTTTCACAAGAAGAGTACGGCTCGGTTTCCATCTCTCTCCAAGTGGAACACGGGCCTTAATGCGCCATAAATTCCCTCCCTTTATTAAACTAAATTATCAGAAGAATTGCGGCAGCCAACAATGTTTCGGTAATTATTGTCTAGCTTTACCTGACCATTGTTCTCAACTTTATGCCGTGAAATTTTCATATGCTGCTTTTGCTGCAGCAATATTTATAAGTTGATGGAAGAAAAGGCTATAGTTATTCTTTTCAAGCATTTTATTAATACATACAGATTTTCTATTATTCAATCAACCAATCACTGAAGGTTTCGTGAATTACTTATGCTACAGTACGTCATAAGGCTATTTCTGATATCAACTTCATCACACACCATACTGTCCAACTCAGATTGCAAGCTTTCAGTCTCACTTATTTCCGGACACAAGTTTACATAATATGACATTAGTGAGCTAGAAATCATGTATAATATATCCACGGTTTTTCTCATGCATATGCATATACCATAAGAAAGCCGAATTATCTTTCAGTAAATCTAGGTTTCCAGGTCATCCTATTACATTCAGTTTCGTAGTGACAGTTGTGGACTGCTCTCTCACAGATGAAAGGCTGTATTGAATCGTCCATTTCTGGCGCATCATAATGAAAGAAACTGCCATTCCTTCATAGAATTCAATCCTCTTTTGTATGTACAGTATTCATGCATGAAGTCAGTTTAGAATATCACAGGTTTTCAGCATGAATCTTCAGCAAAAGCTTTCCTTGCTGCTATGGCTCCAAATCGCGAGCTATGCCATTGTCTATACTGTCCTTTGAAAACCATTATGCAGTCTTTATCATTATACCAAGTGGCACATGTTGATTCCAAAGTTACATGTACACTATAGTATGACCATACATTCACTCTGACAATCCGTGTGAATCTCCGTCTTCTAATTCCAGAAAAACCAAAAGCGGGATTTCCGTTCACGCCACTGGTGAGCATCCTGGTGGGGGTGGTGGCCGCACTGGTGGTAGTGGCCGTGGTGGTCCTGGTGGTCCTCCGCCTGCAATGCTCTCACGAGGACAAGAGGAAAGGAGACGTGGGTCGAGACAAGGCCAGTACCCCCCTCAAGCTGGATCCGGGTGAAGGAGTCGATTCGGACGAAAAGAACCCGGACATCATCCCTCAGCCGAATGGTAAGCGCTCTTTGATTTGCCCACTTTCATTCGGACGCCTTTTCAATTTAGGGCTCTCAGCTGGCTGCTGGCCTGCTTTCCCTAGCTTGCCTTTTCCCAAAAGCCCACAAAGTTCATATCGTGTTAGTCTAAGGCGGTGTAGTTGAGTTGGGAGAGCTTTAGGGGATGTGCCGCTCTTCCCCACCCCACTGCACTCCCTCAGTCCCACCATCCCTCCTTCCCCCGTCCCATCTTCCTGCCGTGTTAGTTCTTGTCAGCAAGTAGCGAACTTGCCAGTTAGCCCTATGAAGTGGCCTACTTTCCTCAAGAACCCGGTGCTACAACACTATTTCGGTTCCATCTTGGCTGCACGAGTACGACTTGCTTGGCTGGAATACTAAGAGAGACTACGACGTGCTCAAATAGCTGGATTACACCTCTTGGTTCGATATGCTTATTACTAGGCTTGCTTTACTCAAAGGTTGCTCGAGTTCAGAGAGGTTTATATACATGCGTCTGGTATGAAGGATGTTGAAACTGCCAGATGTGCACTGTGTAGTTTTAAGCACAACCCATTTGTCGTTATCTTAAGAGGACATTTAGGGAGCGACGAATCAAAATGGCAATAGTCGCTAAACTGATAAAAATTGAGCTGAATGTTGGAGTTCCCTTTTGAGGCTCAGGCGAATCAGGTCAGATAAAGTTGTGTTAGTTCTGTCTGTACATTTTTGCGTGTGTAACAAAACCTAATGCATAAAAATATTTCAGAAGAAGTACAACCATTCCTTTATCTAATGCTCATAGTTTATGCAAAATCATTTTCATCTAATGCGCGAAATATGCAGTAATTATTGTGATTTGTTTGGTCACTCCACGTTGATGGAAACAATACAAAGACTTACTTATGTGATCAAATTGATAGGAGAACATCGGTATCTTCGTTATATGAAATCAATATACAGGCAATATCGCTATTTTCAAAAAGCAGTACCTGCATTCTTGCTATGATTGCATAAAACTTGCCTGGCTTCACTTTTTTCCGGAATAAGTCACATCAGGTTTTTGAGTAAGTTTTGCAATTGCAGGGAAGCGGTAGTCTCATAATATTGAAACCTTCCAAGTATTGGAGTATCATATTGCCGAAACATTTCAGAAAGTCTGTATTGGAGCATCGAGTTTGACTCTGGCCATGTCAAGCACTGGAGCGATGAGCGCGCTTCAAATATCCAAGCACAATAGGAGGGGTTATTTGAATAAAGGCTCAGGCCCATAATATTGAAGAGCTTAACTGTTGCATGGGATATTTTGCAAATTCCAATGTGACCTTTCAAAAAGGTAAGGCTCAATATGGGATAGTTCTTGCAAAGGTGGCATTCTACATAGTCATCCATACTATGCAACCCATTATTTTATGCAGATTATAAACAATAAACAAGATATGATAAAATTTAATAGCATCACAAATCGTGTTTCCCTTGGTGACATCTGAAAGGGACCACTCCCCAGCCAGGCACATCAACATGGGCTGCATTTTATCAGTGGTTTCATTGTAATAATTTCTTTAAAAATATATATCACTGTCTCAACGTTACTACTAAACACACCATAAGACAGCTAAACAAACAAATCAGGAGGGGTTAAGATTGCATGGACTCGTGGAAATTACTTGATCCTATAAGAAACCCATTTTCGCTGGCACATCATGATATCTAATAATAGTTCGTAAATTTTCATTGTAATATGGTACTGTACAAGCCAATAAACAAACAAGTCCGCACAAATACTTGTACATCACATCCGAGCTTTATACCGTATACAGTAATTAAACAATGTCTGGATACGAAACCACCATGTACAGTAGTACACATGATTGTATTCTGTATAGCTAGAAGGGTAATATGGTACATTCTGAAAGTTTCCTATAAATGCGCTTATATTTTTCATAAACTGATAATACATGCTGCCTTTCACAATCTTTGTGGGTTGCATGTTAAAGGGGTCAGGTAATTGATAATAATTAGCTGAACGACCTCTTTGGTTTCTTCTGTCACCAGTGAATAGCTAGGGGAAGTTAACTAACGTTTTTGCTTTCCATAGTTCAGTAATATACACTGCTATTAAGAATTAGGCAACTATGGTTTTTTTCATTACAAAGTTAATCAAGTGTAATCTTCCTCTGCATTACGAATGAATCCCGATACTTGAGTGAATTAAGAGCTACGGCCAGCACAATTTTTTAGACAGTTGGTTGGGGGAGCAGAAAAATATATATTTTTAGAGTGTGGGAGGAAATGGCAGAACTCCGAGAAACCCCACGCAAACACGTAGAGAGCGTCACGAAACACTTTCTGCATGGAGGTGGAAGGCTGTGACGTTACCCACTACACCACCGTGCCAACAGTAAGATTTTAGAAAATTGTGGTTAATAAGAGATTATCTTATTAAGGCACACTAGACTACGTTGGCGTACAGTAGACTACCTCAATATTAGGGAAAGCAAATGCTACACGTATTCAAGTCTCGAATCCGGTCCCAGAGAGACATGTATTTCCGATTTTCCAATGCTCATTGGATGTTCATTGATTTATATTCCCTAGATGACGTAATCGAATGTGTATCAATGGTCAAAACTTCAGTAATCGGTCACATTCAGCTAGAGTGGGGATAAACTGTGGGTAATGTGATGGCTTAAAAGGCCCATATCAGTGACTTTATAATAGGTGTACTGCAAAATTCAAATACCTAATTTCGCTAAATCTCGTTAGCAGCATTGAGAATCTGAATAGCCCACTATTGGAGGTATACCACATGTGAACTCCACACATCTTGTAGTGACGTCTCACGGCTTTTCTCTAGTAGGCGTCGCTCCTGTCGCGTTTCACTCACCGAGGGAGCTCATTGCATGCGATAAATGTCGAGAACGTCGTGACGCGCGTATCCCAAAGCATCTGGCGCTGAGCCGTTGATGCACTGGAATGGAGATGGCCACGTGTTAGTATGTAGATGAAGGGAGTATGCGTTCCTATGTACAGGCTGTACCGGTTCAAGGTAGTGGGGAGGAGACACAGGGTGAGCCTGGTCCCTCCTCCCCTCCCCTTTTAGGCTAATGAATAGTCAAGATCAATTCAAACCCCTGGCCGAAACCATTTCTACTCGGGCAAAGTGTGGGTGTAGAAGCGGGAGAAAGCCCTTTTCTCCACAATGCCTATCGACCGTCGCAACCATCAACATGCTGATCCTGGCGGATCCTCTTGTATCCTGCATGCATAAACCCTTAGGGTCCGGACCTCCACCAGCCACAATAGCCCCATAACTTATTGTATAATGCTTGAGGCAGAGCTATGAATATCATACTGAAATTCTCTCCAATTCTGCATGCACTGTGCCATACAATTTAAGGGGAAATGATGCGCATTACATGGGGAAACATAAATAGGGAATGTGCACCTGATACCGACTTAATGTGCTTCCGCTTCGGAAAGCTGCAATTCTAATCTTTCCTGCCCTAGGCACTACTTCAATTGCGCGTTTATTCTGCCAATTATTTGCATGCCCTTGTCTCATTCATTTGTTAGGTCTGAAGAATAAGTGAGACATTTGGTGAGCCCATTTGGGTAAACTTAGGTTGACTTGTAAGTGGCATTATGAAAGTGGTGGTCCTATCAGTCCAACAAGAATTGTCGCAGCGGCAGCGCACGAACTACAATCTACGAGCACAGGTATACGAGAGACTGTAGTTCGTGCGCTGCCGCTTGCGACAATTCTTGTTGGACACCAGGTACATTGTGAGGTATATGTTAGGTAGCAGATTGTCATAATCTGACATTTGATAGCAGTTTCGGCTAAATTCCGGATTTTTCAGGACTAGTTGAGCACTTGGAAGAAAAGCCGTCAAGGGAGGTCATTTGCTGGAATGCAAAGTGTTCTTGTCAACTGCATAGTATGCATATATATCTTGGGCTTATTCTAAGTGCTGTAGCTCTGCAAATTTTTCCGATGAGTATTTGCATCCCAGTTCAGCTACAGCCATGTCGTTTGTTCTGTTGACAAATGCATTATAAGTTATATTTCATTCTGGACGACGACGATTCTATTACCGCATTCCAAAAGTAACTATGTTTGGCCATTTAAAATGTCTGAAGAATTATACCCAAAACCCACTTAGCCTCATTTTGGGCCGAATTTATCTGCCACTATATAAAAACATCGAGGAATTTTTCTTTTGCAGTCAATCATTGCCGTGTGTCATTTTCCAAAAGAAAGCTATTGAGCATTTAAAAAACATTCGTCATAAAATTGAAAATTAGAATGAAAAATCATTTTTAAAATGAGTACAAAACGTTCTGACATAATTATACAATATAGCGGCTAGAACAACGATTTCTTTTCAGACTCTTATTGTTGGCTACTTAGACATTAATAAGTAATATCGTGGAGCATCCACTAGGGTTTTAAAATATTTTGGATATTATCTTTGTTTCCAAAACAGGCTACCATACATCCCATATATTCTGAAGTTTTAATTATTTTGATATACGAAGTGCCTTGTTACGTTCATTAGCTTACGAATAACGACAGTAATTTCTAGTAGGTGTAATTATTCACGATACTTGAGGAAAATTGCAGCATCATGGTAATTATAACTGGCGTCCTATCGAGATTAGAGTTTAAATACATTACCATGGCATCCCATGTGTGGAAACCGCCCCTCAATTTATAACCATTGAGTACTAACCTTTATCCTTCATATATGGGCTCCTAACTATCGCTCATTCAGTTTTAATTAATATCAAATCCAAAAGGCCGAAGCAACTGAAGCCAACCCTTGCGTCACTTTAATCACATAGGGGCAGAAGGGGGCCTAGTTAAAGCAGCTCGCCCATGTATTTCCGCCATCAATTAGTGACCTTTCAAATTTTGCAGATTGGGGTGATTATGACTCCATACCATTGCATTTCATTCAAAACTGGAAGGTTTTTGTTGGTCATTTTCATAACTATTAAGACTATATGGAAATCACTGGTTCAAAAGGAGGAGAAGAGTAAGGGGGAATGGGGCGAGCTGGGATTCGCTCTAGGTGGCTTACCCTCTGATTCTAACATCCGATCATAGATGATAGAATGACATCGTAATCAGTAGCTTCTTGCCAGGCACTCTCAAAACCAAAAACCAAAAAAAAATAAACAAAATAATCCTGATTATATCTTGTGGAATCAAGTTGTTGATAGCAACAACAGCAACAAAAATACCTTACAATTATCTTGTGCAAACGGTTTACGAATTCGGATTCAGCGGACATGATCAACTTCCGGTTTTCTGTGTCCACTCTATCCGACAAGGTCAAGTCTATAGGCGGGTGCCCTTGGGTTCCTTGACAACGATAAATGATTCGGACAACATTCTATGTCGTAGTTGTCCAATTACAATTTCATTCGCAATAAGAAAAGGTCGACTGGAATCCCTCTCGCGTGATTTTCCAATCTAGTTTAATATTGAAACAATAAAATCACAAAGCAAGACCCTCTAAATTTTAATTTGTTGCAGTAGTATTCCAATAATTGTTGTTTATTTCTATGTTCTTCTACTATGAATCCGTGATTCAGCACTTTTATGATTACCACTATTAATGGAAGATTTGAGTGTAACATTATGATGCCTTTACTGTATTTCACCATAGGGACTTCCCCTCAACTCTGATTATTGAACCAGAATAAACAGGAAACATTATTTTTGTTTTCTCTGTATTTTTCCTGAAACGCCTGGAGGCCTGCCGCTCTATAGAAACAAAAATGTGGCTAGAAAAATCAATGTTTTCGCAGTAATAAACAGTTTATTTAATTAGCTGTCAACGAAATATCCAAAAAATTTCACTATTAATAGGATGTTATTACTAAAAATTACTAAACTGTATCAACTAGTACTTGATACATGAGAAAACGAAAAGGGCAGTTTTCTAGCCTAGACGTGTATTGCTAATACCTCCATTATTACAACAAAGAAGCTCCAGCTGTGTCACTGATATACGTTGAAAACTCCAAGCATCATTTACACTTATTCAGCATTAACGGTTATTTATTTAGCTGTATATTGCCTAGCATTATTTATCCTCTACGAGAGCACAGCCTGATAATAGACTGGGTTTTGCAAGAGCATATACCATATGCCATTGTTAGTGTTTGACACTGTAAAGATCGAAGGGATACATTTTTTGTACAAAAGCCCACATTTTCAGAGGCCATTCCTCCCATTCCCCCATATTGACCTGTGATACAGGTATCGTTCCACATAGAAAACATGCATTATAACTAGCTACCTCACTCAACTTGAAAAGTAAGCAGAATTAGTAAAGGCAATAGGTCGAGCATGTTGTACCGCTTGAAAGAAGTAGCCTACTGACGAACCATAAAGTCTCTTTTTTAGAGTTAGCAGGATGGGAAGGATAAGAGGGGAGAGGACGGGGGGAAGGTTGGTCAGAGGAGATGGGTGGCGATAGGGCTGCTTCCTGGCTTGGAAGCTCTCAGAAGCAGGAAGCGGGCCGCCAACGAGGCTCTCTAAACCCTAGAGTGCCCCATGTCAAAGTACTTGTCGACTCAGCCTCCTTCAGGTGCAGTCTCCTTCTTCCCAACACGCTACATTCACCTCTACCGATATACATCGATAGACAATATTGCGAATCGATGCTCCCTTTCATATAGCTTGAAAGTACACCTTGTGTAATGATCAAGAAATATCTACTTACAAGTAAGGATTTACATTCAACCAAAACCTGTTCCCAAGACGATCAGGTTGTTGCAGAGAAATTGGCAGAGAGACACAATCTGAACTGTACTCTATTTTGCGTCTTTCTTCCTTTGAATACTGTAGTCCCAACCTACTAATGGCAGCTTTCGTGTGGGTGTGGCTGTGCTTCTTCTTGCATGACTGTTTTCCAGTTACACGTTAGTGTACTCTGTCGTTTGGAGTCGCGTCTGTAACAGGTGATGGTTGATCCGTATTAAGCGGATCTCCTGTGGCCAACCAATCGCTTGGGATTTGCAATGTCACTAACAAAAGTAGAACCGTGTTGCCTTTTTCACGCTTTGCCTATTCACTATACAGGGTGGTAGGAAAGGTGTGCAGGGACTCTCCGATTTAGGTGGACAACGAATTTCTAAGAGAGAATTTTCCTAGTTGATTTTGGCAGCATTGGCTCCATTGTGGCCAAAACAGCCTTACAAATGTTGCCTTAGAAACATAAAGTTCGGTTTATCGTCGGATTTAACTTATCCGCGGAGCTTGGAGCCAATTACCGCGGATAACCGGAGCCGGCTGTGTTCTTTTCGTAACTGATATGAATAAACTTGACTCCTTTTGTTGCTTAGGTGGATTATTGCTATCCTTGTTCAATTTTGCTTTGCGTTGGATCCAATATGTCTGTAAGAGTACACCAAACTGAAGAATTATTTTATCTTCCTAAGCACTTTTCAATAATAATGAATGAAAATTCGGTATTGATAATTGATATAATAAAATGGTACTTGTTGATTACAACTGAGAAAAAAATTCCAAATTTAAATTATTAACCCACCTAATAGCCCTTCCTTTCCTAGAGGAGTCATATGAGTTGCTCATTAATGCCAGAGACTCAACATTATTATGTTTTCTGCTCAATAAAGAACAAAATTAGCTAGATTTGTAATAATAATATTAAATGTTAAATAATGTAGATCTGCTGTCTTCACAATTATTACCTTCAACGACATTTTCAAAATGGTATTACTTTTTTATTAGACATCTATAATGAGATATTGTTCTAAAATACCATTGGGTGTTAAACATAATGACAGATTTCTATTAAACTACTGATGGAACTACTTCAGAAGATTTTCTTCTTTTCGGCAAATAGATCTTTATATTTTTGTTGCTTTCTTTATATCGTACGTATATGTGCGGTAGAAAGAAAGTCTTGTAGCATACCATATACACTATACAGGATACAACCAAGTTCCCCTCTCCTCCCATCTCCAAGGCCATTTCATCCTGCCTGCCTCTCTCTGGGCCATAATAAGGAACTGAAACCCAATTTCTGTGCAATTTACGTGCAGCAGAGAAACTATACTGTATATCACGGTTTGTGAAGAATTTGACTTGACGTGGTGAATCAATAACTTCCCTGAAACTGCTCTCACCCATTATTTTAACAGTACTGAATAATTAGCAGTTTTGTAATCCAGAAATTGAAAGGTTGAACATATCAAAAGATGTACAGTAAGATTTTAAAATAATTGCTTAAGTTGGAAAGGTTTCCATACATACTACCACTGGAAGAGGTACTTGGACACAGCCTATTTCTAGAAGGGAGTGACACTTCCTAAACTTGACTGTTTCAAATATAGAACCAGAAAAAGGAAGATAGGCGAAGGACAAAAACAGGGAGGTTTTTCGTAACTTGGTCAACGGATGGTTCCGTATAAAAGAGTTTTCCCCTTCTCCCAAAGGGATTTGATGGGGAAATGGTCCCCTATGAACCCGCATTCGCTTACCAGTGACTTATGCTGAAGTTTGACGCGAAATCAATTTTGTTTTACACGTGGAGCACGCTCATGTAAAATGCATTTTTCAAGAAAGAAATTGTTTGCGCATTGAGCATGTCATGTACATAAGGGAAGCACTATCGAATTTAGTTAAATCTTGGAAATCTTTTCAGCATATAGGATATAAGGCCATAAAATTAAAGATAGGCTCTAAAAATTCAATTTCAAATTGCATTGAACATAATATTTGACAGGATTCACAATAGAAATACCGTATGCTGTCAGACTTGCTATAATTTTTACAGATAATCTGAATTGTACCACTAACAGTGAAAATTTTTATCCTGTAACACTTGACGATTCCTATGAAATGTTAAAAGCAAAGGTGTGTCCATCTCCCCCCAAATACTTTAGAATGACAATCGACATACTGACAGAATCCGACATATGACTGTTCTGCTGTCCCGTCACCCCAAGAGGGGTAAAAGCACTACCGAATTATTATTACCGTCCCGTCAGATATCAGAATGATCTGCAATGACGTCACTACGTACAACTTCATGTTTTCAAAAATCATTACATGTAGATTCTCTACACTATCTCCAAAGAAGAAAATCCATCGTCCTTCTCTAGCAAATGAAAACGAATTCCGCCCTATTGAAACTCCCATCCCCGAGATAAAAGACCACCACTAGTACAAACTACAAGACGTATCCTACAAGATTATTTGAGCCTTACAAGAAATCTTCGGTGTCCCATGTGTACGCCTAATAAAAGAAACGGTCTGCACCAATCTTAACAATGCAACGTCCAGCAAAATTGAAAGAACTGAAAAGAAAATGTTGTGCGCTAAGGACTCAGACCCTTGGAAGCACCCCCTCTATATTTGCATGGTGCGCGAGCCTTGTCACTTGAATTGGCTGCCCAATTTGCATGGAGACTGGTCTGGAAACGCTGTCGGCCCCCTTCCTAGCCCCACTCCTCATCCCCTTCATCCGCCCCATCTCTTCCACCCCCTTCTGCACTGGAGCTACCGCTTTTCACCCAGAAATTAATCTTGATTGGGCGGGTAGGGTTCGACTCGTCCAGTCGAGAAATTCGCCGCTGACCGAATAGGATCAAAAGGATGGACTCTGATTCCTTTTCACTCCTTCATTTTTTTTCTCTTCTCTCTATCTCTATCTCTGCAGTACTAGTCTTCATGGAAGACGAAGCCATGCAAAAGCACGCATTTCGTTTCCCTCGTGCCATCTCTTTGTCGCCTTTTCCTTCCCCTTGATGGATACGACTGGAATAAGTTATTGAATCAAGGCGGAGAGTTGGGTGGGAGTTGGAGTTGGAGGGTGGGGGGAGAGTAAAGGAGGAGGGAGGGAGAGGGGGGAGGTTCATTCCTCAAATGTTTACAACGAAACTGAGTCAGCATCTTGTAGGCCTGGTCTCCTGCATACTTGTGGAAATGAATTTGGAAGCATTCCACGCTATAAAGAACCCGGGGAAGGTTAGGAGGATCAAGTCAGAAAGTTTCGTGAATTCACTCCGGAGAATTGTGGCATACTGCATTTTTCCAAATCAGGGCTTTTTATAGTGTCCAAAATTTTCTCCCTTCCTGGTATAAAACAAGGCATGACATCCGTTTCAGACAATTCACTTTGTGGCAGTCAATTCCATTTCCACGTGTTCTGGTGTGTCCTTTTTTGGGCATCGACATTTTTTGAGAGAAGTCACATCTGCAATGTCTACGGAGGAATTCAGTATTGATGTTAGGGCAAAATAGAGTAACAAGTGTGGCTCCTGTCATTTTTTAAAAAATGTGTAAGGAGGTGGTGGGGAATTCATGGAATTGTTACTATCCTAACAATAACGTTTGACTTTTAGATCCAGAGGAACACGAGTTCTTCCGCAAGAGGCAGCACATATCAACAATCGAGACATCACCAACCCGGCTGCACCCTACAGCTCTGGCCGCCTCCTACTGCACCCTCAGGAACGGCGGAATTCCGCTTCAAGATCTCAATAGTATAGGCAGCAAGCCCAAAATGGTAAGTAGGACCACAGGCCTGTCTAAACGAGATATGCATATTCCGTACGTACTATGTCAAGCTCGCGGGGCGATCAATAACCCGGCCGCAGCCATGCGTCGAAGAACACAAAAAAGTGGATCCCTTTAAAAAAAAATTAAAATGTTTCAAAGTGGAGTAGAGTTCATGAACTTAGCTGTTAGAAAAAGAAGTTCAAAAGTTTGCATATCGGTCATCTAGAAACGTCAAGTATAATGTGATGTATACAGAGTGGGTCCAAAGGTATAGTACACGTTTAAGCTTCTTCAGAATTTCTAAGACGAAATTAGTCAGGTGCTTTCTTGTTCGTAGGACATACGGTCACCCGTTGGACTTCTTGAGACAAAACATTGAGGCTAAAATGTTCCAAGCGCTTCAGCATTTCATTTGTCTGTAGAATGTGTCGAGACAGAGAAGACCTGGCCATTTTGCCTGTCTCTTGCAGGAACCAAGGGCGTAACGGTTGCCCTCTCGATGAGGTATTTGAAAATGCACAAGTGTCCCGAAATTATGGACCCGATATTACAACCCGCCTACGGTATATCCATATAGTGACACATGCCCCTGACGCGAGACCCCACCCTTCTGTCCGATTAAACATTTTTCTTTTTGACCACCATCCGGCTATGTCACTCAAACAGAAAACAATGGCTAATATTTCTAACAAATAAGGGGAAAATGACTGCAACTTTCACTATAATGTCACAGGGTCATTGGGTCAAAAATAAAAAGTGAAACATTTGTAAAAGTCGCTGCTGTTATACATTTTAATTTTTTGAAAGAAACAGGCAGCATTTTCTGAACAGGAATTTCTCACCTCAATATATAGCTAAATGAAGCCATGACGGCAGCTTTTCTTCGAGCCCACCCGGCACACGTCGCAGCCTGACCTAGGCACGGAAATAATGTACTAAATGAGCTCCTAATTACGATTTGATGCGCTTGGCATGAAACTATTTTTGCCAAGACAGCGCCCCCCTTTGACTGCGCATAATTATCCTTTTGAGAAAGCAGTTTCCGGAATACCCTTTGTGAATTAAACTGCTGCTACTCTCTCGACTCGCCTCTAAAAACGAACTCAGGTAGTTTGCTCCGAGGGGAAGTGCACGTCCCCAGTATTTACCCTCATAATAATAATATACTGTAGGACGAATACCGAAGCAGTTTGGTGGAGTGGCTATAGGGTCCGACTCCTAATCGGGAGGTCCTGGGTTCGAGCCCCGGGGCCGGCAACTCTAACCGTGGTTTTCTGTGGTTTCCCACGGTCCCTCCAGGAGAATTCCGGAGTTGTTTCCTAAATTAATAGGCCACAGCCGCCTCCTTCCTTCCCTATCATATCCCAAAAAGCAAAGTAAAAATGTACGCAAGAGTTCCAGACAAAACAAAAATCACCCCTAAAGAGCCGAAAAAGGCTGGTAACGGGGTAAGATAAGATATTACCTTAGGACGAATATTAGCATACGACATCAATGGCAGGTGTCATGTACTCCATGGCTCTTCAGCAAAAAAGATTGATTACTCATCCACTCAACCCACAACACCCGCCCCTTCTGACTAGAGAATTATTATCTCAGGTCAGAAAGGGCTCTTCCAACCTTCTGACACGATGCAAATTTAGTGACCCGAGGAAATGAATGTTCAGACTTGGGTGCTGCCAAGATGCAACTTGGATCAACCCATGAGGGCAGCCTCTTTCTCTCACACCAGTCCGCCATCTACCCCCTAACAGCGCCAACCATTTTCGGATTCCTCATTACAATTTTATGGGTTTCGCCAACGCTTGTTGTCAAGCCTTTATGGTGCAAAACTGCAAGGGAAACAACTTGAACATCAACCGAGCTGCCCTAATAAATTTTCCGAGAGAAAAAAAGAACTTTGCAAGAAAAACACCCCTCCTCCCCCCCTCTTCTTCTTTTAACTTCTCTAAATTAGCGTTACGGGTGGGAGTGAATCAAGTGCTTCAGTGGTTTATTACTTGAGGATTTGAACGTGTGTCACAGGGATCCAGTTGGGACAATTTGTGGTGTTTGTTCAATTAAACCTGTTTCGAGCGGATTTATATCAATGTCAAATATTTGGGTTGTCAGTCACAAACTAAACGATAAAATGTTTATATCTTTGCACTGTTTTTCAGCGCAGCAGTGCTGAAAGTAGGCCTGTTGTTTCGCGTTGTATCGAACAGGTTGGTAACATGAGCCATAAAAACTTGGCAGTCCTGGGAGCTTGTGAAACATGGCAACACAAATATTTTAAATTCGCTCAAAAGTGGTGTAAACTGTGCATCCATTACCATACCCTTTTGACCCATTACTGTGTCTTCATCCATCAGGATAACGTATTACAGTACGTAAATTCCAACTGTTTTCATATTGTTGCCAGACTATAAAATCGGGTAACTCAAAGACTTTCTGTAAATATTGCAGCCGTCATTTTTGTTAGTAATTTACACCGCATTTTTAATGCGTAGCTATTTGAAAATTTCACTTTAACCCCTTGTTACTAAAAAACAGTTAACAAATTAACCATCATGTTTACTGTTCCAAACAGTAACCTATGACGGTCCCCTAATGCTGAACTCACCTGGTGACAAATTCATTAACTCCATGATCATGGACCGAAAAAAAAAACATTGCCCACATGTAATACTCCACAACATTTTGAATGATGTCAATCATGTCCACCAGTTGTGGTAATAACAAACGGAACAAAAACGCTGCCACCAGCCGCCAATCAACACCACGGCCCAAGTTTCCGTTCACTTTTCCCTCACCCTTGACGTCACAACACCCCCGACACAATCAAGCCACACTGCAAAATCAGTGCTCAACCTGCAATCAACAAAGTGTTGCACACTTTTAATACGCAGTATAATGGAAGTTGCCACAATCCCAAGCCGGTGGAGTGCATCGGCCGCGTGCAAAACCCAGGTTGGCTTCCATATGAAAATGAGGGAGATGCGGAATCCATTATTGCCCTGCCCAAATCCAGCCTAGAGGCCTTGCAAAAGGGGAGGGGGAGGGGGTGAGGAGGATGGAAAGTTGTACCTGCAATTTATTCCGGGGAAACTTTTGTATATCTATACCGCAGTGGGTATAGGAAATATCGTAAGATAATGAAGAGAGATGGATGTCAATCAGGGCGAATCGTTTCACATCACAGTTGCAGTGATTTATGTACTATTGCACTACTGTGAGCAACCCCTGCAACTTTTACCCCAGCCTTATGGGCTGGCCGCGTAGAGAGTGGGGTTGCCGATACACCAGCGCCGAAGCGGCAACCTCACTCGCTACAAGTGGGAGCTGATAACGGCACGCGATAACACTGGAAGTTTCCAGACCTGTATATTATATGATCGTGTGTAAATATAAATGGCTATTCACTAGGTAAGAATACTTCTGATTGGTCAGACCATCCTTCATGATTCAAGCCAAGTCGTAAAATGTTTTATCGTGCATAAAAATCACTTCTGATTTCATCATATTTTATTCCGAGCTTTAGAAACTACTAATTTATGACCTAACATTTCTAATGACTAACCGCGTTTTTTTTTCACCCGCTGTGTTTTCAAGCCTTTCTTGGAGGGAATGAATCCATTATTGCCCACCCTTGAATCCAACATTTGAGGAGGGATGGGGGTGGAAGACATGGGCTGTTGGCGTCACCCAAAAGGATGTCTCCGGACCCTTTTGCGTCGAGCCCCAGGAATCACACCGTCCCTCAACTCCTCCAATATTCCCTCTTCCATTCAGCCTTAAAGATCATGAGTTTGCTTTAAGTGACTTTTACTGGCTCTCGAATGGCTGCTCCCGCGACTTCTTCCTCGTGAAATGTTGTGTCCCCGAGAAGCCCATGGTACAAGGCAACAGAATCCGCCTTGAATTTACCTCTCGTAATGGGTTTAGCCCAAAGAACGAGAAGGAGGAGGTTGGGGAGGGGGAAAAAAATCCTAGAGTCAACTTGCACTTTTCGGACTCTACGCCCGGGGGAAATTCTACCGGGTTAGGGTTTTTTTCCGGGGGTTTGTGAAATACCGGTACCTTTCCCCACCTTCTTTTTAGGCCTACTGTGAGTATACTGTCTGGATAACCTTGTGGGACCTAATTATTCAGTATCCAAACATAATGTGTGTGCTAACAATAATGGTCAGGGTACGGGGCTGATTGGAGAGAGGTTGGTAGGAAGTGCGTTCTTGTGATTCTATGAAATATTCAAACTAACCGCATGTTCTGTGTTTTAATTAGATCATATGCATTATATAATGGATGTGGCCGTTAGTAATATGTTTGATTACAATATTACAACTTTGCAAGTGTATAGGTGTAAAATATAATTTGGACCTTTTCACATTTTTGTAACTTCCACATTTCTGTAGTCGTTATTTTGGAAGCGATTGTGTTACATTTCCCTTTTTTAGCATCAATCGACTCAATTTCTATAGCCTTCGGATGTTTGGAACTACTTTGATTTATTATACAGCAGGCACAACCACCTTGCTTTTGGCGATTTTCATCAATATCTTATTTCCAAGCAGCAACGGTCTTACAGTGCCTGCATTTTCCGTTCAGCTCCTCAATTTTAATCTTACGCTATAGTCATGCCACAGGGTGGATCCTACACTATAACGACTCTTCCATATGCAGGATGTACAGTGTACTGGTTATAGAATTTGATTTGAATATGTTTTTATTTTTGCTTCATATCAAAATAATATACGCACCTAAAATAACCAGCAGCATACTGTATACATGAGCCATGGTTATCTAATTAGCATATGCAAGCAACGATCACAATCACATCATAGGTATGGATAGGTATGCATTATTTTCATTCGTGATACAGTATATCTATTTACGCGACGAATATCACAACCAACATGACGAACACATATTGGGTCATATGAATGCAGCACGTAATATTACGTATTCGGAAACGACAAGAATGTGCAATCTTCAGGTCACGAATATGACCCCCTAAAAATAAAACCAAAAAATGGTGACGTTGAAAAAAACGAATGCTCATGGAGATTAAAGCTGGGACATGGCAGTTAATTTTCCTCACAGCTGAGCTGACGGGAGTATGTGGAATACAGGGCAGAGGTTAACGCCGTGGATTATGCAAATGCGTCGTGAGATTATAACTCTGATGTGGCACGTGTAAGCGTTGCAAAATCGCGTTTTCCTTAATGTGGCAAAATTTGGAAGGGGGTGGGGGCGGGAGGGGCGGGGATGGCGGCGGGTTTAAAATATTGATCAGCGCGCTCAAGTGTTTCATTTAGGCCCCTATCCGCCTTTCCGCCCTCCAATATGTACTCAAATTAACATGGGCAGGCTTGGTCGGAATTAAAATTATGGGGGCGGAAATTAATAAGTCCGAGCACTCACCTATTTATGGGAGCGTTATTAATTTCTTCGTTATGTCCTTCACGGCAGCTTCGGCCCTTCGATTACCTCGCACATCCTGAGGAGATACGTGCGTTGATTTATTTTGGTGGAACTATGCCCGCCTTTTGTCAAATGACACGCTTAATTAAATCGAAGGCAATTAACATTGATTTTTTTTTTCGTTCACGTTTTCGTTTTCCGCCCCCGCTTCCCCGTCTAGTCGCTTTTCCTTAGCGACCGAATTTTGGCGGGCATCGCCCATCCAGATACAAATTTGCAATCTTTCGCCAAGTTCAGACTCGTGGACAGGAACAAATCGAATTTTCCAGCAGCTCCTGGGAAGCAGAGGAAGATATGTCTAATTTCCCCATCCTCGGATTACCTTCAGCTAAAAGCTTTTCCGTAAGATTAATTTTGCTCTGCTTGTACTCTGGGCGTTGTTTTCTGCACCCACAAGCCATTTCCCTGGGAAGTGTGCCACGTTACAAAGAGTTTCGTCCAATGACCTTAAATCAGATGGGGGAAGAAACTGCTCTTGATTCTGCTCGCACAGCGCGCATTACAGCCATCGTAGAATTTTCTTGGCGGTTCGGGCCCATTACAGGCAATGGGCGAGAATCTTCCGGAATTCAGAGATGACTTGAGTCAACAGGCATTTAACTTACAATCAGTGCGAGGGGTCATACGAACGAGAAAGGAGAGTGGACATGGCTGATGTAAACTCTAGAATTCACATAATGAATGCAATTTTCTAGAGTTCCATTTGTCAGCGCACAGTACCATCTGTTGATGCTCACTGTGCCGTGCCATTTCGCCCCCCTGGACTTTTAATTAGATTATTATTAAATAGTAATTTCATTCCTGATAAAGACTGGCTTCTATTAAGTTCACCTGTCTACTTTTCAGACGTGCCCGTAACAGGCATTATCTTTCCTGCAAATGAAGCACGAGTTCAACTTGGAGTAATGAACTATTCGATCGCGTAGGATCCATGACATAATTATGGCTTGGTGTCAGAGACAGAGACGACGTAAACACATGAAGAAACCTTAAGTGACTCATAACAAAATTTCTTCACCAGCTTATTGTGGTTAGGTTCGGTTGAGGTAAATCCAGAAATATTCGGTGTTTGTCTCATATTTTGGTGCACCGGTGATAGCAGTATTATTTAAAATAAATTTGAGCCCCTTTAACTTGAAACATTTCTTACCTCCAATGAAATTACTTTGGACAAGATTTGAAATAGCCGCTGAGTATCCCAGCGGCACCTGCCCCGTTCAAACCATGTGGCATGACGTCACCGAGCTGCCATTGTGTCTCTACATTTTGTAGGGTATATCTAAGGGATTAATCACACTGTGTGGAGTGTGATCCTCGGCCAGGCGTCACCTGCATTCGGTCGCATTTTCACTTTTTCATGTCACGGCGGAAGGAGCGGAAGGTAGAAAATCCTTACTTCCAGAAAAGCTAGGCGCAGATTATGATCACGGAGTAGATCAATAAAACCTCGCACGTAACTGCCGAGGGTTAGGCCAGATATTGCCACGTCTACAATGGCGCAAGGAAAAATCCCGAAATTCGCAATTTCCACAGCAGCACGTCAGATATAAAAATGAAGCTATACTGTGGAGCCCTTTTTGGGGGGGAGGCAGGGCGAATGTTCCGTCCGGAAAATTCGCCATGACTGGAAACGTCCAAGAAGGCCAACTACTGGATAACAACCCAAACCAATCCAAAATTATTCTCCAGGATCCGAGCGTGCCAGGTTGGCAGAGTCATATTTTGGTGCGATTTGTTCCGCATCTGATTCGCCTATTGTGCTTACGATGATATTGAAGAAATAGTTATGTATAGGTATATGCTGCGTCAAAATGCATTGCGGTATAGGGTTATTGATAATTTAATTAAGGGCCTATGTTATGGTACATGCCAAGCTGTATAATTATTCAAAACTCATTTTTGCTGCTGTTTTAAAATAGCTAACAAAAGGGGGGAACAAAGAATTAGTTGCGGCAACGAAACATTGCGGTTCTCACAGCAAAAACAGTCCAGCAGAGTACGGTACCTAAATTTTTGTGCGTGTAACAAGCGATCCATTCATCCACATAATTATGTTAAAAATTCTGGCGGTAACAAGATTTTTGTGTTGACACCAGAGCTGTTTTCAGGCTATATGTTCATTAATTAATACGACTTTTTCCCATGAACTGAATTTATAATAATTAATATTAATGTTTAATGTTGCTTAGATAATTTTGGTTCACCCTCCAGTTGCTACGTCAGTTTGGATAAAACATATTTTTCCAATAACCATCACATTACCCTATTCAAGTTGGCAGTGCGATGTTGCCTATACTTTTCATGCGAACTGACGTCAATATTTTTGACTAATTCCGTACAATTTCTACTGAAAATTGGTCACGAAATGTCCATCTTTTTCTCCACTACGAATTGTGGTAGTATTTCTGTTCACGACAATCATATACATTACTTGGGCAATTTTCCTCATGAACATGTCAGTCAACAACAGGCACCTTTTAAATTATTCCCTATATTTTTTTTCTTCCTCCTGGGTGAATACAGGTACACGCAACTGCTCGGTCCAGTGCTCTAAAATGGTCACAGGCATGTCAATTTAATCAGTGCTGAAGCACTGTGGCAATTCATTATGCAAATAGTCGCACGTAATTCACTGTATTTGTTATGAGGCTCGGCCGCTGAAGTAAAAGTTGACTTCAGGAAAAATTCATGCCTCAATTTAGATGTCACCACTTTCCCTCGTTGTTGCTAATTATACAATAGCGCAAATTGAACCCACTGATGGATTATATCGATCAGTCTTACATTATATATCGCTTTAACCCTATTAGCACCACTATTGTGACTAAAAGTTGGAGTAGTATTGCTGCAGTTTTGGTGCAAACTCTATGAGAGAGATAGTACTGCACAAAAAAAACTGAAACCTGAAAAGTGCACTGTCATTTCTAGTCAACGAGTTAAAACTAGCTTATTTGATGGACTAACATGTATGACATTGGGACCAGTTTTTGCAGCAGTTTTACACCTACATTTTGCTCAAGTTGTAATACTCTGTTCAGCCATACAAAGTACCAGGGCGAATGGCAGTAAGAACACCGGTTTATTTTTTTTATCGAACCTGAAAACTGCACTCATTTCAGCCATCTTAGTTTCTCCCAGTGAATTTGCCAAAATGCATTCTAATTCACGGTTTTCGCATATGCTGAATTCGGAATATAATTCTCATCCCATTTGCAGTGCTTCTGTGAATAGCTTCTTAGACATACAATGCAATTCCGGAAAGTAGGCCTATGTTTTGAGAAAATTGGAATACGTAGTAAAGCAGGACCGACAGTCTAATCAAATCCTAGGAGCACAAACACGCTATAGTTGTGGTAGCATAAGGAAACTTGCGGCTTGATTATGAATTGCAAGGGGTCGGCGGCCTTTCGGAGACCTTATTTCCACTGCAATACTACAGTACTTGGTTCAAAGTTTAAATTAGCAGCTGACGGAAGGAATAGTAGACGTGGACTGTCGTAACGCTCATTAGGCGTGTAGGAGCAATGAAGGTGCAGTTGGCGGACTGAGCAAGCAACCAAGAAAATAAGGTACCGGTACCGTCGACATACGGCAGGTAATGAGCTCTAACATCAAAGAGGTGCTCCCGATTCAGGGCAGTGTATCATGAAACGTTAAGCAGTTTGTGATAGGAAAGGGCCACTATTTCACCCGGTGCCAAGCACTATCTTTTCTGACGTATACAGGACGAGGAAGCAAATTGCTATTCGTGAATACGCGTTTTTTTTCTCTAACCTGGAGCAACCTAGCCAGGATATGACTTTCTAGAGTTACGGTGTTTTATCGCCAACTAAAGTGCAACTTTCACTGCAATATAATGGCATTAAGCTTTTGCAAAAGTACTATTTAATCACTACGTCACATTTTTTTATTGGTTGTAAAGTTTCCACGAGTCTCGCCTTAGTGATGCATTAAATCCTATCGAGGTGATTCAAAGCTTTTTAAAAAAATCTTGTGTAGTTTCGCTTTTGCAGCCACACCCGTGTATACCTGCCTGGAAGGGTGGTAATATTGCAGTCCGGAAATGTTCGCATTTTGATATCGTTCCCGAAGCGAAGACATTTGGATAATGAGAAATCCTTCAAAGCCCCTTGACGCTGGAGGGTATCAGTGCACATGAAAACCTCCGCCTTCCTTGAGAAACTTGACAATGTCTTCACTGAAAGCTGCTGTCGTACATTTAGCCGAACGAATCCTGTGCCTGCACAGCTAATGGTTTCACTCACGTATTGTCCTCCTAAAACCATAAGCGAGCTAGAAAAGAGCAGGGCGGGGGATATGCTTATCTCGGGCTATATTCATGCAGATTTTCAATTCCAAGTTGTCGTTGCTGCGTAAAAGAAGAATAAGAAATGCGAGCCCCCGAGATAGAGAACCCGCGAGGTGAAATCCTACGATCAGCAGTATGAAATCCGGCGGTATATATACAACCCCTAGTATATGCTGCATAGAGGAAGGGAAAATGTCTCCCTCTTGGTACAAGTTTGCATCCCTGTTCCGACCTACATTATTAAGCAGTCTCTTCCGTCGTCTCTCCTCCCCGGTCCTTATTCTCACCGGTTTCCTCCCTCCCCTGCCACCCCCATCCCCTGCGAAAATGGCCACCAAGGCAACCAACAAGTGAGTTGCAAATTTATTGTCGTCGCGCTAATTTACTAAACTACATTATAGTCGTGCACGGGGTCTTTGTAATCAGATGGAAGCCTTGGCTGTTTCGCATTAGGAATGCCACTTGCTTGGCGAGGCTGCATTTCATGCAGACGGACTCTCCGGAATAATAATGATGTCCATCTCTGGAGGGTGCCTCATAGAGAAAAGGGCACGTGCCAGACAATCTATCGCATTCAACCCATTTTCCACCTTTCTACTACCTTTACAAGAAAATATAAGCAATTCAACTCCAGGAAAGTCGGGCAGTGTTCAACACTTGAGAATCATTCTCAAGTGTTGAACACTGCCCGACTTTCCACACTTAAACACTTAAACAAAATTGGCAAGTCACGTGAGCGTGATTAGAGTAGACTTTTTCTCCTTTTTTCAAACTTGTATGAAACTTTATGGGTAATTTTTCCCCAAGAAAGTAACATCGTATAGGTCACATGTGTGAATCGATATATCGATACATCGTAATTTAGACATCGTATCGATTCCCGTATCTGCCTGGGCAATAATATCATGGCGGCCGAGGACTTGCGTCGCAAACCTGACCAACTTCAGGAATTAATTACACAGCCCATGTTCCAGAGCGCCAGGTAAAACCTAGGGTAAATCCCCGACACATTTGGTCAGGCACCCAGGGAAACTACGTAATTTCGAAATCCAACAATAACCTGCCCGTAAAGTAGACTTGTGCGGATAGAGTGAACCCGGAAAACCGGAAGTTAACCATGACACCTGTTTTGGTCAGTGCTCTTAATCAGAATCCGAAAACCGTTTGCCGCTATCTCTTGCGGTTGAGGCCCTGATACCTCTCCACAGACGGACGGACACAGCCGTTCTATAAAGGTGCATTTACATGCGATTTGACGAGCGAAGTCTTCGCCGAGGCTGAAATTAACAACGATTTTCGCCTCAAACAATATTGGTTACTTGGGTTACTCATCCTCGACGACGACTTCGCTCGTCAAATCGCTCACACGCACCTTAAGACTTTTTTTTTCGATGATGAGAAAGTCAAAAACTGCTGGCTTAAGAATTAAGCCAGGCTCGATAATTCGGGGATGTTCAATTGTTCATACATGTACCATTTCCAAGCCGTTTCCAACGACTCCGAACTACTCTCATTTGTCGTCCGCTGCTGTCTCGGCATAACGCTGCCGGACTTGTGGAACAATAGCGAGGGCCAAATCCATTAGTTACCACATTAGACTCTNCCCCCAACAATGGATCCCCAATCCAAAGCAGGAAACTAGTTAGCCAGCTCGAGGTCCGATTGGCTCCCTCGCCGCAATTTCTCCCGCATCAAAACGGGAGGTCCATTACCTCTTATAGTAGCCCCCCCGTATCCCACTGAACATAAGTGACGAACCAAGTCCCTATTTCCGGCAATAATCGCAATTCTCCGCATTATTAGCGGGAGGGAGGCCTGCCTTTGAGCCTGAAATTTATTACGAACAAAACAGCCGTTGCACTGACACTTCCGGAGCCATTAGGATACCCTGGGCCTTTTGGGCTCCAGCACCGAACAAAGAGATTATAGATTGCTGGCAGCAGGAATCTAGCCAGCTCAATTAGGTTAACACTAGAGTGGACTTTTTTCTTCTTACTTCTTCTCTAATACTTGAATGTGGCAAAGTGTGCAATGAAAGTCTTTTGGAGAAGAGGAGCGCAGTAGAGCGAGGAGGTGGTTGCGTGAAAAGGAACCATTCCGCATACCAAATGCTGTGAATTAGTCCTTATTCAGTCTGGGGTTAGAGCNTGGGGGGGGGGGGGGGGGGAGGGGGCGGTGGTGAAACGTCGAAAAGGGATAGTTTGATTGGCATTTGTGTCATGCGTCCTAGACCTTCTAGATATTGCAGATATTCACCAATTTATTCATTCAGAGTGGCAGACGGTTCCAGTCTGGGGAAAATATGGCGGCGTCACTTTGAGCTGGGATGTAAATTAGAAGTATGCTGCCATAGGGAGGGGGGGTTAGGAAAGAGAAAAGGTGAGGGGATAAACACAGCTGTGAGGTTTTGGGAGGGTGTCAGAGGTTGGGTGAGTTTCCAAATCCGTATATGTGGGGAAGGAAGAGAGGTGGTGAGTTATGTCCTCACCGGCAGCCTTTATTGCAGCCGGAGACTGTCAGGACTTGTGGATTTGAGAACAATAAAGTGCGGTTACTGAAGGAAGCGACGAGTCAAAAAGTTTCCGATGCCTGCGAAGTCACAAATTTTTCGCGCTTTGCTGGACGTTACGGCTTTAGTGCCACTATAGCTACTAGGGAAGGAAGAATTTAGGAGTTCGCCGGAGTAACTTTTTACCCAAGATTTTTCTTTCATCCAGTCTGGCAACCTCCAAAAATTTCGTTCAATTTTTTTTTTTTTTGAAGTTGTCACCACAGTGTGCAGTATGGTTTTAATCTCGTTCCTAATATTCGGAGGGGATGCAACCGGTTTCGAAGGCTGTCAGCGACGTGTCGTTCTCTGAGGAAGAGCAGATGGGTGCAGGCATTGCAGATGGCTGCCGAAAAAATAATTTGCAGACACAGGGGGTGTGGTGATTGTGGAAACTTTCACATTTTCGCTTCAATGATTGCCTGGCTGGTTACGGATCAATGGGGACACGGTTAGAAAATATAGCTGACTTGTTGCATCGGTGACTCTTGGAAAATTGGAGAACCTTTCGCATTCGGCCAATAGTTGACTCGAGTTTGTAGGTCTGGAGTAGTTTTTTGGGGGGAGGATCAGACTGCAAGGCAAGTTTGTTTCTTGGTTGGACTACAATTTGATTGTAAGTTGTACAGTAACTGTAACACTAAACGAGACCATTTGGCGGTTCCTTCTCCGGTAGTGCAATTAGGACGACATGGATATGGGTAGGTCCTTTGAAACCCGGGTTTGCAGTTCAAGTCGTGCGATCGACCCAGGGAAAGTTGGCTGTTGACTAAAATTTGAGGCAAATCTGAGGCAAAGGAGAAAAGGTAGGCACTTTGAGCCTGTGGTAAGAGTGGTTTCTTGTACTCTGAAACGCATCTGGCTTCTGGGAGGTTAGTCATCGGTGGAGTGTTTCTCCCTTTGTGGAGGTCTACTGTTACGGTATTGGCAGATGGGAACCATCGCCTTGACTCTCCCCTGACGTGCTTTTCAAGTCCCTGGTGTAGCACGTGACAAACGATCTGTAGTGGACGGTGTGGTTGGCACTGAAATTGTTGACCCTTTTGTTGGACAGAAAGTCCCTCGCTTGGATTTGCCGCATGAAAGCTGGAGCTGCATTCCACCATTATCCGCAAATCGCCCATGTAGAACACAAGAGTACTTTTAACCATCCAGCTGCACAATGGCTCTATTGTTGTCGCCCTATCAGCTTTTGATATGTGCCTGCCAATAGCTGTCTCGGACTTCCTTCACGTCAGCCATTGTGTCCATCATTCCTGGGTTCCTGCGGCCAGAAAGGAAACGACCAACTTTTCGGGCCAATGAATCCGATCCTAACCCCCCTTTCATTTGGTAACATCTAGGTACAGTATAATCCCCCCCCCCCTCCATCATCCCCCTTACTATTATCTTCTGCTTTGGTTTGCGGCCACTAACGAGTCAAGATCATCTTCGTTTCAGCTTCCTCCTTGATCTTCGACCATACTAAATTGCACCGCTACTTCAGTGGTCGAGTCCAAAATGCCTAGGATAAGTACAGATGTGGCACTAGAAAATATATTTCCAGCTTGCATTATGTCTCTGAAGTGGGCACTCAGCCTTCCGAAGCAACGCTCGGTGCAGTCACCGTGGCCACTCCACAAATTCTAAACCGACTGAATGAACCCGGGAAAGTCCCACTTCCCAGCCTGCTTTTCCACGTTTCTCTACAATAAATTTGACCAAATACTCGACTATTACATTTACTGGAGGGCTTCTATTGTGCGCCCGTCTGTCAGGCTCTGATAAACGCGAATGCGTGCTAATAATATGTGGTGCATTCATGCTACGTAGTTATGCGCGTGTCAAAATATGTGCCGTTTGGCACTGTTCATGCAAGGTATTTTATTGATTGCAGTGACATTCTTGGACGTGATTGTATATAGCCTTTGGTTAATGCATGTGGCTAGCGGCTATGCCCAAATATGGCTGCAATTGAAGCAGGCTGCTCCAATATGGTGCATGCGCGGTGAAAAATTATCGGAACATTTTGATAGCCACTTAACTGCTTAAAAATAAGCAGCTTACTGCTAAATTGCTAACTACAAATAACTTACGGTATTTTAATTGGAATTGGCATGTTTCCGACATACACATCCTGGCGCTATACAGGGTTCTCCAAGTTCGTGGGTCGTTTTATTTATCACTAATATTGCCCTAAGTAGTAATTTTTGTGTAACATGTTGTGCCCCGATCCAGGTGCCTCAGTAAACTATCAGGTGGTCGAATGTAGCAGTGACTATGGAATAATAATAATAATAATAATAATAATAATAATAATAATAATAATAATAATAATAATTTATTACGCCATGGGTGATTAACCCTTATGAGGGAGAGAACTTACCCAACAACAACAACAACAACAACAAGATAAATAGAGATGTATGTACATAATGGCTATGGAATAGGGAACCTGGTTAGGGGCGCAACAAGCTACAAAAAATAACTCCTTCGAGAGAAATTTTTTATAACTAAAAGACCCCACGAACTTGGAACACCCTGTATAACCTTCAGCACAATCGCGGAATAGGGTTAGGAAACGATACAACTTCAGCTTCCCCTAGATTTATAATGGTTAGTCTGAACCTGTTTTTGACATACACTTTAGAGCCGGTTTCACCAAGCTCGGTTTTCATAAAAACCCGGGTTCTTTTCGGAAAATCCCTGCAAATAGAATAGGGATTTTCCGAAAGAACCTGGGTTTTTATGAAAAACGGGCTTGGTGAAACCAACCCTTACACTTACAGTAATCCCAGATTTCATCAATGTAAACTTGCCATACGAATCAGTCAGTAGAATTTCTCAATTGTGGTCAGCATTCCTACCACGGTCCTAAAGAAAGGGGTGGTTTAACAATTGAACCACGACGATTGACGTCTCCTCGTTAAAGTGATTTTTTTTTTCTCCAATTACGTCCGCTCCAAGAGGCCTCCTGTACGTGCAAGGAAACCGGAAGCACGCAACTTATCAAGACCAGATAACAAAATTAATGCTGCCGGACAACACATCAATGAGTCAGGGCGCCATATAAAAAAAACCGAAGAAGAGTGGTCTCCCTTCTTTTATTTCTATACACTTTTTGGGCTTTGTCAAGACAGTGACGGTTTGGGGTTGATAACAGTCTAGTTGGGTGATGGTAACTACCACAGAAGGAGCTGATTCCGCTTGTCCCTACGCTAGTCAAGAAAACAATAAGGGAGTTTCTAAAAGCTTCAAGTTTTCTGAAGCTTTAATTCATATATCAAGGCTTTGCCGAAATCCTCTTTGTTCTTCCTGGCAGAGAGAACAATGCTGTTAAATGGTGTAACTGATAGCATTTTTTAAGGGTGGAGTCATGGTTGCTGCTACAGGCATAATCAACGTCCATAAATTATAGGTGATGGCTGTTACAGAAATGGGAAAAGGTTGCAGTTATGTAGGGATTAGGCCAACGTTACGTGTTGTAACGGTATATTGGAGGTGCTAATAGACATGATTTAAATTATGGAGCGGTTTTATTGGCATTTTAAAAATCTGTTTGTAGGCTATAATTGCATGAACATTGGTTCTAACTCTGGCTTAGGCCTCCACACAACTTTGGGGTGTTCGTATGAATAACACATCCTAGTCACGAGAGGCTAGTATTGATTTTTAGAAAGGCTGGAAGCAGGGTGTAGTCCGTTTTGGTCTATGCTGTTGCTCCATAGCAGCTTCCCACGGTCCACACCATGTTCCTCTCCACTTTTTTTTTCTTCTTTGCAGCATTTTTTGGGTTCTCTTTTTTAACCGCTTGCTTTTTTTGTGGGTTGTTGGACGGGAGCATCGATGACGCTGGCATCCAATTTCGCCATTTTAACGCCCCTAAAGTCTGGCTTTGCCACAGCGACAAGCTTTAACTCATATCGTGACCAAGATGGTACGAGCGACGTGTCAATTTCGAGGCTTTGGACTTTTTGACCTATAATGTCGCCGTAATTGAAGTTTGCTATCGCAGCGGTATTTCATGGAGTTTTTGGTTGGAATGTTCTGATGTTTTACAATCAAGGTTTCTGTCGTGTAGAGGCAAAATGTATCAAATGGCAAACATTATAGTTGTAAACGCAGCAGTATTACAACTAATGTTTGCCATTTGATACATTTTGCCTCTAGACGACAGAAACCTTGATTGTAAAACATCAGAACATTCCAACCAAAAACTCCATGAAATAACGCTGCGATAGTAAACTTCAATTACGGCGACATTATAAGTCAAAAAGTCCAAAGCACGTAGTGCTCTATGTCAGGTAATACATTTCTGAAAAAAGCTAATTTTCGTACTGACTTTAAGCAAACCTTTTCCCATTTCCCATTTATACATATTTTGTTATTTTACTTGTAACTTTTTTGTGTAATATAGATCAAGTCATGAATACTGATCCATGTCATATAACAGGTCTAATTCCATTAAACAGCTAATACAACGCATAGTTATTTGGGACATCAAACCATAATGTAATCTGTAGGGTAAATTAGAAGGGATGTATTGTCCGACGAGGTGCAGTACATTACTGGCGATAAATGTCCGCTGCGATGAAATTTTGGTTATGAATATATTGTCCCAGAAACCTGACATTGCAACGACCGATGTGACATTACATTATACGCTGATTCTGAGGGAACTCAGGGGACTTGTCTACAAAGGGAGCCGAGTTCATTTTTTAAACTTTCGTGACCCAACCACCACTTCCATGTTATGCAACGTCACGATGTCTAAACTCTCTTTAAAGTCTATCCCCCTATTTTTGTTCGTTAGTTAGAAAAACCCAGGCAACTATGGTCACCAGGCGAGGACTGACATTTTTTGTGTCATGGTTGCCTCAAGAGAGATCACAAATTTTTCCAGTTTATACAGTAAATAGCTAAAAAACGCGAACTAGGCCCCTTCTTTTTAGGCTAATGGAGGGTGTAGGACAGGATGAATAAAGGGGGGGGTGGATTTAATAAACAGCTTGAGGACGTCAGAGGGTCCGCCTTTCTCACGTCACGGTCTGCATTTTATCATTGCGTCACTTGGGTGACAACTTTCTGGTAAATGTACAAGTAGTAGTACTCACTACTGGGAGTAGTTAACATGCTATATGACCATTAGTGTGTTTAAAATGAACATACTCTGATACTAGTGTAAAGGATGGAGGNGGGGGGGGGGGGGGGATGAGGTTGTTCGAGATGAGGTTTTAGCTCCAGCAGCATGGGATAGATAAACCAAACCTGGTCCGGCGCAGAAGCTTGGCTAATCATCACGTGACGTATCATAAAGGTTTAGGACGGTCTACAGAGCTGCCTATCAGTTGACCTCTCCTGACAGGATAGGCTGAAAAAAATTTGAAGCTCCTCTATACTCCGCGATATGACTATTTTGTCGCTCTCATCCTGATAATGACCAATACTAACAATAAACCAACCATAACTGAAGATAGTCCTCGCCCGCAGTACATTTTTTCCCATAGACTACCTGTATACTGAAGAGATTACACTTCACATTATTACCTGGGAAGAATGCGCCAGATTAGAGTTTGAAAATGACCTTCATAAAATTGAGTATGGCGAGGCTTCCTAATGTTACATAGCTCGTAATTGGTATGGGCAGGATAATGGAGATGAGTAGCACTTTGTAACACGTCACATAAAGTGACAAACCTATTTTTTTAACTGTCCGTGTAGTTATCTGAGGTCATCACTTTTGACTAGGCTCCGCATAATAAGGCATAATGCCCTCAGCCAACCGTACTGATGAATCCCTATCAAAAACCACACTGATGAAGATTAGATGGCCAGCCAGACTAGGTTTGATGGGAGATAAAAGCAGCTGATTTTGTAGGACAATAGCTGCGAGCCCATGTTGCGTGCAAGTAAGCAGGTGAAAAGGGCTGGCAGCAGTTGAGGTCCTCTTGAGCAGTCTATCGGCCCATAGCCATAATTCTCTTTCCCTGGCTGGGCTGCCGCAGGGTCAGTTTTGGAAACGCAAACACCCAGAATGGGGGTGGCCCCAAGCTGCCATATCCCAACCTCAGCGGAACATCGTCTCGGCCCTTAATAACCCTGGCCATCGTTAGCATGGGTAGAGACGCTCCGCCTGAAAAGGGGTGGAAGCCCTTCCGACGAGAGGGATTGAGAGCTTTTGCCAGGGCTTAACGTGTGTAGCACAAGAGCGGGGTTTGGACCTTCCCCTNCCCCCCCCCCCCCCCAGGAAACTGTTGCGTTCCGGGCACCAAGGGAAAACGCACCGGAGCTGCCCTCCCGGAACAGTCAGTCATTTCCTGAATCAGGCCGCAGCTTGATCCCCTGTCCTGGGGATTTGTTTCCTCTTATGGCGGCATGGTAATTGAAGAGAGCTCAGTGAACACCCCTCCCCTCCCTCTCCCATCCTCCGCAACCCTCCCTTACCTCACCTCATCTCCAACCAGCACATCCCCACTCTTTCAAATCATTGGATTAGCGAGAGGAAGGCCAGGTAAGAGGAGTTGTTTGTACCCAAATTACGGTTGCCCCGGATATTATGGCCATAATGAAAGGCTTGCAGGATGTGGAGAGGATATTGAAAGTGGGGCTGCCAATGTCTTATCCATCAATATGACATCAGTAAAGCCGCGTATATTCGTCTATACCAAACATGAGGCACTTGTTTACAAAGAACTGCTTGGCCCTTTTATACAGTACGGTACATCAAATGTGCCATCTATCCTTGAACTGTGTATATGATGCATCTGACTGTACTTTGCAGAAAGACGAGGGCGTGCCAGCATACCCGACCTGCACTTTGCCTCGGCCCCATTGGACAGCATATTCCGCCGGAGGAGGCGGAGGTCACGGTCGCCGAGGCCCCACTGCCCTCCTATACAGCACGGTGACCCATGGCGAGGGCACCGCGGCCTCCTTACCCACGGTGGAGTGCCTGCCCCCTCCGGGCGAAGACGAGCAGGCCACTGCCGAGACACCTCTCATGGTGGCCAAGCGTGAGAGCACGGTGTAGATAGGGCCAGCCCATGTGTCGACATCCGAAGTGTCCTTTTCCCCTTTGAAATGTCCTCACATGGCGGTCGGCCGCCTGTCTTTCAGTTGAGGAGGGACTTTCATAAGTGCTGCCTACCTCTCACACTCCTCTCGAGGGGGTCAGGAGGTCAACGTTGTCTGATGAGGGCACAGTGAAAAATTATTCGAGACAATGCAGGCCAGTGGCGGCCAGGCCCAGGACCACATTGAACATTGTTGTTTTTTTTATTTATTTCATTTTTTGACCTAAGGTGGTTTCGAAGCAAGCTGATTGGTGGTGTACATAAGGACGTGAAGCGGGAAGCAACGAAATCGTTCGGACCTTTTCTACTTTTTAGAAACTATAATGTACAGGACAAGTGAACTGCTCGTGTTTTTAAGTTATTTACTTATTTATCTACTCATTTTTATGGACAAAAAAATCTACCAAATTTTTTTTCTGGACCGTGTACCAAACCCAAGTTTCCGGACGTGGCACCTACGCGAAGACAGGCGTAATCCTGAGAGGATGAGTCGAGAACAAAAGGTCACTGGGGAGACGTCGAGAGAGGTCGACAACTCTGCCCAAGGGACAAGACGTTTCTTACGAGATGTGCAATCCTCTGTCAACCATTTGGTGAGTACTCATGTTTTATTACTGGTCCGTAGAGGGTAGATTGCATTTATATTTTGGGTGGGAAAAAAAAGCTCTGACAGAAAAAAGTCGCGTTCTAAAAATTAGAAATTAGCCAGTGGTTCTAGTCTCTGCCAGCACATGTCCGAGACAATTAGATAAAAAGTAAACAGGGAGGCAGAAGTGCGGAACAGCGGCAATTCCTGCGTAATTTGATTGTTGGGACTGGAACACAATTATAATTGGCCAGCGTTGATGAGGGCACGGCGTGTCGTCAAATGGCCAAAATCTAACGCGCTGCTTCAGTCTTTGTTGTGATTCGCTAATCATCATGCGTATCATAATAGCATATACAGTATGAGGGCTACACATGCACACGTATAATTAATTATTCATCACGCATTATTTTGCTGACCATTGAAATTTCCAACAAAAAAAAATGGATTCCTGGTGGAGATTTTGTGGCTGAATCAGGATTTTCGCACTGCCCAGTACGGTTGTAGCCCAGACTATTTCTTACGCCAGTAGCGAAAATATTGATGGTAAGACTAGAGTCCAAGTTTTTTGTCGGTAATTCCAGATCGACTCCAAATAAAAGCGCTAATACTGGCTTTCTTTCAATAAGGCTCCCTCATTCCTAAGAAATGCGAGTTTTCACAATGGAGGGGAAAAAAATATTTCGCAGAAATGTCATCGTAAATGCGTCAAGTGCCCGATTTGATAAGCGGTTCGCAGATTCATAGCAGCGCTTGCAAGAGAAAATCACTATCGAGCCCAAGGGGGAAAAAATCTCCAATGAATTCAATTTCGACCCACTCTGTCGAATAGGAAGAGTGCAAACGAGAAGAGAAGCAAAGAATGTAAAAAGGCGAAAACCTCCTACCCTCTCCTACCTTCCTGCCTCAGTAATTGTTGGCATTTATCTGACTCCAGTTGATCATCTGGCTCCGCTGATTTAATAATCCCATTCGGATGGTAACATACGAAAAAGCATTATGAAGAATAATTACATAGCGAATTACGGTTTTTGCTTGTGGATCGTCAGTTCCATAACCACAAATTGTACATATAGTGTGTGGCCATAACCTTCCCTCATATTGGGAGCTAATGTCGTCCCCATGAGAGTTAACGCATGGTGACACTTTTTGGATCTATATACGTAATTGCTACAATTAAATGGTTTGCGTTGAATAATGGAAGGTGGATGAACCAGCTAATAATAATATATAGTGCTATTAGCCTTTAAAGGTAGGCCTAACACTGATGCATCGTCTAATCTTAATTCCACCCTGTTCTCCAGCACAAACGCGATAACTTAGAGCGATAAGAGGCTTTGTAAGAGGAAGTATTGTCATGTCATATTGTGAACATGGAAGTGAAACACACTAAGTCCAATTATGGCGATTTTGGGTCCTTTACAGTATCCACATCCTAACTTCTCAAAAAATAGCAATGTCTAAATATCTCTGTGCTTAAGCCATACACGGTAGGGTTTCAAAAGAGCATTTCTTTTGTACCGCACTGTACCCACCGATCTGAGTGGTGTAGCAGAGGCCCCCCACCTTCTGGTCCCCAATCAGATAGCTTAAGGTGTCTGGTGTGGAGTGGAGGGGGATAAGTCGCCTGATCCCTTTTTTTGAGAAGTTATGCTGTGGGTACTGTACACCACTATGTAGCTTTTTTTTGTACCTCTATAGCTATTGCCTGGCGAAGTCTGTTTAGTCCTACAGATTCATAATGATCCAGTAAGCCCATATTTTCTGTATTCACTAACATGTAAACAAATGCAAGGTCAAATTTTTGTCATTGATTATCTCGAAACTGGTTTTTTGGACTTGGTGAATTTCACTTAAATGCCGACGATAATTATGTGATAATTTCCTACATGATATTATCGTCCAAATAATCCCATTTTGGTGGGAGCTGTACGCAATGTACAAAATGTTGCATTAAAGCACCATATTGCGTATTTACAAAAATGTGACAATATTGTGCAAATTTGAGCTTCTCAGGCAGTAAATTTATGCAAAAACTTAAATTGTCTAACTAAAAAAAAGGCCAGCTCGAAAAAAGAATGAAATTACAGTAGTTTTCAAAATGATGGCGAGTCGCAAACTCAGGCCAACTGAACGGATCATCATAAAGTTGGAGTTATATCAAATTCGAGTTGTGAAAGTTGGAGCCTTATATCCTCGTAACGAATTTGCAACGTGCACGGTCGAAATGAGTCCAGCTCATTATGCGTCATAAGTTACGCCCCACGTTTGAACTTATCGACTCCCTCAGCCATACGAGCCCGTATAGAGACGAAACCCTCTCGTACTCTTAGTTCAAATCGATTCTGGAAATCCGGGTTAGGCATCGCTTCCACATTCCAGACCAGGAAACCCCGCACGAGAAAGCCAAGTAATAATCTAACAATATTCCAGAGTGCTTCACTTTCACCTTCATAATCTCCCGCTGCTGCGAACTGGAGCAAAGTTACCCCGCGGTTTTGGAACGAGGGGCCAATTTCCCTCTAGTTTCTTCGTTTTTTTGTATTTTGTATTTTTTTTTTTGGGGGGGGGGGGAATAGGGAGAGGCTGTTGGGTCGGTCTTTCTTGCCGAGAAGACAGCGGAAAGCATTGGCTTTTATGTTGACTGTGCCACTGGGATCTTGTTTTGGAGCGTGGATGCGACATGACGGTGGGTGAGTTATGACGGCTTGTGCCGCAACGAAGACGGAGTGCAGCGGCTCTAGTGATGGCCANCCCCCCCCCCCCACCACCACCATCTTCTCATATCCCCTTCCCCACTTCCCCTTTTCAAAAGGTTTAAATTTATGTCAAATGACACCAGACTAGGATACATTTCGTGGGCTCTAAGAGCTTATGGGACACGGGCTATCCCGAGATAAGCGGAATAGACAAAGATGGATCTTGCGAAAGCTTCTGAGTCTTTCTTTTTTTTATTTTTTGTGTGGAAAATCACGGCTCTGAGTGGAAAAGTAAAATATTCATCGTTTCTTCTCCGTTGAGAGCGTGTGTGTCCCGCCCGCCATTTTTTGTGAGTATTACGGGAATTATTTGAGATATGCAACAGCTGGGAGGGTTTGCATTATCAGGGTGGTGAAAAAGTAATGTGGATCAAAATTTCCACTCAGGCGTGACATCCAGGGTGAAGAGGATTGGAAAATATAGTCCGCTGATGAACCTGGTGTTCTAACAACAAATCCACCTCTGCTTCCAACTACAGCTACGTATTTGTAGGGCACGATCATAATTGGTTAATAATTTGAGCCCATAATCATCTTCCAACTTTAATTCGGTTTACGCAAATTAAAACTGTATCCCAGTCGAAAGCACGAGAGAACTAGACTTGGCTACACTTTCGTATCGGGAGACCCCGCATTTTTACATATTTTCCTAAGCGTCTGTCCGCTGAAGGATAGGCGTCTATCCGCCTGGAAGCAAGGTTAGGATGTTAGGTACAGCTGCCACACTCAGCCCTTCCCGAGGCTTTTAACTAGGGCTGTGCGATATCCGAAATTACATATCGACTTTCGATACTTAAAAAATATCGAATCGAAGTCGATATATCGAAAACCGACATCGAGCCGACATCGAAAAATCGCGATATTCGATACATCGAACATACCAAGCGTCGGATATCGCAACTTCGATATTAGGAAAATATCGTATCGACAGTCGATGTATCGAAATATCGCACAGCCCTACTTTTAACGTGAGCGAGAAGTGAACGAACCAATGGTATTCACGCTCACGCTACGACCGATTCTTGCGAGCTTATGAATACCAGTCGTACATTCTGCCTAAGTTAATGCTTAAATGATGTGCTGCGTAAGTAAATATTAGTTGCGATTATTATTCATTATCGTTTCTGCACCCTAACAATTTGGCTTGCTCCCCACTCTATGATTATCATCCAGAGCATGGAAATCCTAGAGAGAGAAAAAAAAGTATCATGCGACGAGCCCAGGCTTTTGCGGTTGTGAGCTGTCATTAGTCCCGTCCAAATATATAACTACATCAGGCAACTGCGGAAGGTATAATTATTGCCCATATAATAATTCATCAAGCGGGGAAATTTCAGTTCGAAAAAGGGCTCTTTCCTCCGGCAGACACGAGCTATGTAATTGGGTTCATTGCTGCACCCTCGTTTTAGTTTCCAAGCTTGACGACTTAATTAGATATATGGTCTATATAACTCTGTTTGGGTAGGAAGGAACAAAAAAAAAATTTCTTCAGTTGACTTCTAAACAAGCGACTCACATTACGGCGCCTATTTGCTCGCGCGATAAATTCCGTTCCGTTTTCCGGCGCTGAACAAAAGGCTTGCATAGGTTGCGACCTTACCTGGCTCAATGGGTCGTAATGAGCCTCGTGAAGTTGAATACGAGCACGAATATTTGAGGGGGGCTAGGGATGGGGAGGGGGGGTCAGCTAGCAGATGGTGAGTCTTAGTTGGGCACGAATTTAGTTGGGGGGTGCTCACCACAGTCTACATAATTATGAGTCGTTAGCCTACTTGCACAAGTAGTGGTGTAAAAAGCAGCTTTTTTGTGTGTGAAACGGCTTATGTAGTAACGGCTAATTTGGAGAGGCCGAATACCATAAAAAGGATTATAAGCGACGCGCAACAGTAACAGAGTTGGTAGCCAGCTCTGGGAAAGATTGTTAATGAATGACACTTGCACATTGTTGTGTTGATTTTGATATTGTTTATCAAGCCTATTTCGTGCTTTGTTGGGAACTTCCAACGAGACTGCGAAAAGACTCACATAGGTTTGAACGTAAAATTAGTATTTTCCCGAACTTTTCCGTCCTCTACATTTTTGGCCCAAACTAGTAGCCAAAAAAATTGGAATATACACCTCGAACCGAAATTTAGGTTCCCATGGGGTATTTATTGTTCTTTGAGTATTATTCTTTGTGGAAGAGCAGCTCACGAGAATAATTGGCAACTTTCCCAAGACTTGTGGGAATATATTAGCATAATGTTATAGACCTATTAAGAAGCAGTAACTACAGCCCTGGCCCTGTGGACACCGGCAGTGCCTCGCACTTAATCTAAGCATTACACCGCCATCTTGACGCCTACTTATTGTCAGATAATAACCATTAACGTTTGCCGAGTTTCTCCTGTGGAACTTATTGTCGGTGTGCATTAACACTCTAGGGGGATGTAGTGATGGAACAATTAGCATAAGAAGTATTTTCCAACTGTGGCAGGCAGCAAAGAGAGCAGATGCCAAGCTCCCCTCCTAATTAGAGTTCACTTACCGGTACGCAACACTGTTTATGAGAGTTTAAACTTGTGGTTACCGTTGTAACAGAGTTCCAAATTCTTCCTGAGTCATGCTGAGCGGACCAAATATATGGCGGCCTTCCCTTGTAGTCTACTTTATTTTCTATCCAGGAAACAGGTAATGTCCAAATACAGGGTGTATCAAAACTGTACCATAAGCCATGTACCAATGGCATAAGGGGCACGAGAGCATCATTTTATGTAGAGGGGTCATCATGTCTAGGCAGCCACATCACGTAGATAATTGACCTCAACCAACTAGTATAAAATATCCTGGCAGGTATGTAAACCTTCAGCCGCCATCGCGTCACAGGTGAAGGTCGCAGCTATTTTCTGGGGGGCTACTGCCACACTGCTATTGGGGTAGTCACTAAGGGCTCTTAGAATGCAGTTCCCACCAGATGCACTGCTATTCTACAATCACGCTTAAGCGCAATCGCTACTACGCAAATGATCAATTATCTACGTGATGTGGCTGCCTAGACAGGATGACCCCTCTACATAAAATGATGCTCTGGTGCCCCTTATGCCATTGGTACATGGCTTATGGTAGAGTTTTGATACACCCTGTATATGGACTAGGCACATAGTGTACGGTATATCTGAGGGTACAGTCGCGAGCAATTTGATGGAGACGGCACGATGTAAAATTTTCAGCCTGGCGAGGGTGCAACCGGTTGCACAGGTGCTTATCTGCTGTTTTTTTTTTCCTCCTCCGTTATCTACCCCTCTCGAGAACGAGACTCCTTATCTGCCCTTATCTGCCTTTGTAACCTATCTCAAAAGTGCAAGGAAATGTGTCCCCAGAAATTCAAGTATGATGCAGAAAAATGCCATTTATTTTGCTGCTATTGGTAGAAAATTATACTGATTTATTCCGATCACATGCTCGTGGTGTTAAGTTCAGAGCAGATACTTAAATGTGCCTGTGGATCAGAGCAGACTGACTGTCAGTCTTCATAAACATCTAAAGCGAAGAAAATGATATTTAAAGCCAATCATATTCAGGGTGTTCCAAGTGTGCAGGATGCCTTATAATACGGAATGTCGCTGGAAACTATTCATTGTAGCTTGCGCCCTGATCCAGACGGGTTTAAGCGGGATTTAATAATAATAATAATAATAAATAATAATAAGCATAATAAGCATAATAAACGAAAGGGGAAATTCAAAACAACACATATATTTAAATTTATCACATATGCATGCGGCAGGGGCCGAAATATTCGAATTCGAATTGCTGCAATTTGCACTCCAGAATTGTTTTCTGCACTCCAATTTTTGCATTGCAGTTGGTCCTTATATTTAATATGGCTAAACTCAGTAAGTGAAAAATTAATGACTCCAAGTAAGTCATTTGAGCTCCGGATAAAAGTCTGGACAAAAAAATACATTATTCGACACCTGAAATGATACTGAACCATGTGGCAAAAACTAAATAACAAGTCAATTCAGAGTTATGGCCAACACAAAATAACAGCTGATTCACTTCAGATGAAACTACACAGACTACTCATGTAATCTCGTAAGTCAATACATGTTTGGATTGAAATCATAAACAATTGCATCAGCAAAAAATTTAACTTAAGTGACCAGTGTGGCTTTCTCATGCCATCTAGAATATTAATACAAATCAGGGTGGCTCCATTTCAGATCAGCCAGTGAGTGAAAAAAGGTGTCAAGTCAGAGTCATCGCGGTGCCTTGGAGTCTTGGACCAACGTTGCATGTCAGGATGAAGAGCTCTTGATGTCAGTGACGGTCTCGGCAGAGGCAATAAATGCACCATACTGTTTATGCGCAGTTTACAATATGCTGCTTTGCACTGCTGAAATGAAAAGATGAGGGTGGCAGTGCAGGAAGAGACACCACTCATTGACTCATTGTTTACCCTACAAGTATAGTTAACATGCCCCTCATCGTTTGTTGCAATGGATCACTTCGTACTGGATGCTGGGCAGCTGGGGTAAACATAATGCTGCAAAACACCGCTTCTTCCTGTCTCTTTTATTTATCATCTTCAACTGGGGACTTGGGCAATGAAAACTTTCTGCAATGACACCTTTTTTCACTCACTGGCTGATCTGAAATGGAGCCACCCTGATTTGTATTAATATTCTAGATGGCATGAGAAAGCCACACTGGTCACTTAA
>KZ538774.1:13711-55619 GCA_000934665.2 Catajapyx aquilonaris | reverse complement strand
TTGTTAATAGTGTTTAATTTATTCATTTAGTTTTTCATTGCATAGTGTAATATTTAAATTTATTATTGAGTGTCTGTTTCTGAGGTGGGCAGGGGTGGGGGGTGGGACGGGTTGTTTTTAGGTTTTTTTTCATGAGTTTCATTAGTTCATATATGTTGGGTTAGCTAGCGTCTCCCTTCATCGCTGACTACCCCTCATAGGGAAATGTCATGTTGTTGTTGTTGTTGTTGTTGTTGTTGTTGTTGTTGTTGTTGTTTTTCATTGCATTTATTTTTATTCATTCATTCATTTAATTTCAGTTGGGAACAGAAGCAACGTACAACTTTAGGGTGAGGGCCATGGATGTCTATGGAAAGATCGGACCTTACAGCAAAACTTGCACCATAACTGCATGACAAGTTTCATTGTATCAAGCTGAAAGAAGAGGCGGAAACTTGCACTAGAAGTTATTCTGATTTTTTCCACCCCAATGACAAGGGTGCCTTCTTTGATCATATGATGATGAATGTTTTTTTTTTTTTAAGTAGGTAAATAAGTCCAACAAGGAGTCATCCATAGAGTGTGTCGCACTTAGTTTGAGTTTGTAAGATTTTCTGCATCCGCATATGTGACAGCACTCCATATCAGTCTACATTTCCCCTTCCCTACCACATAAATTTCTCTCCCAGGTTAATTTAATCTACAATGTGAATATAATTCTTGGGTATTAGGATGGGGCAAGACAGATTTCTGGCCATGGCAGCCCTTAGCAACATAATTGGTGTCATTTAAGCCTCTCAGTAAAGATGCAGTAAATGTTGTACCTTAGTTTCACTGCGATTTTAGAATGCAGCATTAGCTGAACCCCTCCTCATGCCATGTCACAGACTGCCATACTGACAATTCCCACCCTTCTTTTTCTTGTATGGATGAGTCTCCTCCAGGGATGGAAAAAGAACCGCTTCTTGGAAGGAAGCGGTTCTTTTTTCCAACCCTGAACATGGAAAAAAGAACCGCTTCCTTCCAAGAAGCGGTTATTTTTCCATCCCTGGTCTCCTCATTTATATTTTCCTTAACTTCCTCTAATTTTAGAAGATAAGAAACCTGAGCTAGTACACCTTTTATACTTAGCCAACCTATCACAGACCTTTTCAGCTTTATTCTCAAACCACTTCCCACCCAACCACATGTTCATTAAGTGCATGAGTGACAGTACGGTTTGGAAATGGTGTCAAAATTTTCAAGATTGACAAATTGATGTCGATACAAAAGCATAGTACGTAGGTGACAACCTTTTATGGGGAAGGTGTACAAAAGCTGGTGACAAGGAGGCAACTGGGTCTGGAGAAGTGGCACAAATATGTATCAATTTCTTAGTATTAAAATATTTTTCATCACACTTGTTTTTATTTCCCAGCTCATTGGACCTTAGTTTCAAAATGCTCAAATGCAAATGTTCAAAACTTACAATTAGTTTGTTGGTTTAAAAAAATCAAGTGAATTGTGCGAGGATTCAAGTGCAAATGAATTCTGATCACATACGTGTTTACCCTCATTGTTAATAGCGTTTAATTTATTCATTTTGTTTTTTATTGCATTTATTTTTATTCATTCATTCATTTAATTTCAGTTGGGAACAGGAGGAACAACATACAACTTTAGGGTGAGGGCCATGGTAGCGTCCAAAGTCAAAAGGCAGTATCTGCACTTTTTCGTGTTCCGAGAAAAAGGCACTTGAAGTTCAACATCATTTTTTTCGCATACAGTAAGAGCTACCAAAATGAAAATAAGATGGCACATGTATGTTTTAGCGCCTAATTCAACGGAAGACATATTTCAAAGGTGACATAACTCCTTCAGACAATTTTGTAAATACTGCCTTTTGCCAGAGGTACACGTGCACACTATCCAATGTCAGAAGCTGCATGTACCAAATACTGCCTTATGCCACGCTTTGAAGTGGAAGTCTTGAAGAATATCTGTCACAGGGAAGACACTAATATTCCGTCAAAAAACATGCATACAATATTATACAACATAGTAGTATACTTTATTCCTCCGTTTACCCTACAAGACTTATATCCCTGTGCTTTTCAATACATATATTTAATCATGCAGAAAATCACACAAATCTCGACTCAAATCATTCTCGGGCATTGCATTCCAGAAATCTCGTCGGTTTTCTGGCATTTTTGAAAGTAGTTTCTGGACCAAGCGCCGCTTCTTCTCTGGAGGGATTCCTCGAGGGATGCCTTGCTTGCTCTCCCGGGGCAATATGACTTTTGCTGTTTTCTTCACAACCGCTGTTTTTGGCAGAACAATGTAATCGTTGTCGAACTCACACTTGTAAGCAAATCCCCCAGAATAACGTGTAAACTTCACAGCACAAACTGTATTCAGCAGTGGCAGACATTCATCGTGTGCCCTTCGAACGCGATGAATGACATCGTAACTGTAAATGTCTTTCTCAGTCAACAGGACCGGTATAATCCCTTTAGCTGCTTGCTGACAGGCAGTCACAAAATCTCGAAAGTCATAGACATTCCGCATTTTTCAGACTGACTTCTCGATGCATCCATGTATACCATCGGCTGCCTGAATGCCGGACGTTGATTGGCTGCTTGCATATACTGCTCTTTGCCTTGGGGCAAGAATGATTTTTCTGCTAATACTGCCTTTTGCCATCTCCAAATTGGCTGAACGGATCGTCTTACGCCCATGGCAGTAGGCTTCATATGTGCAGTTTCACAGGCGCATTCAGGTGCGAACAAAAACTAGAATATGATGAAAAATGCAGATACTGCCTTTTGCCTTGGGACGCTACCATGGATGTGAATGGAAAGATTGGACCTTACAGGAAAACATGCACCATAACCGCATGAAAAGTTTCGTTGTATCAAGCTGAAAGAAGAGGCAGAAACTTGCACTAGAAGTTATTCTGATTTTTTCCACCCCAATGACAAGGGTCATATACTTTGCCTTCTTTGATCATATGATGATGAATGTTTTTTTTTTTTAAAGTAGGTAAATAAGTCCAACAAGGAGTCATCCATAGAGTGTGTCGCACTTATTAGTTTGAGTTTGTAAGGTTTTATGAATCCGCATATTATGTGCCAGCACTCCGTATCAGTCCCTGCCACATATTTCTCTTGCTCATAATTTAGGATCCTCCCAGGTTCATGTAATCTACAATGTGAATATAATTCTTGGGTATTAGGATGGGGCAACTGCAAGACAGATTTCTGGCCATGGCAGCCCTTAGCAACATAATTGGTGTCATTTAAGCCTCTCAGTAAAGATGCAGTAAATGTTGTACCTTAGTTTCACTGCGATTTTAGAATGCAGCATTAGCTGAACCCCTCCTCATGCCGTGTCACAGAGACTGCCATAGTAGCCATACTGACAATCCCCACCCTTCCTTACTTCCTCTAATTTTAGATAAGAAACCTGAGATAGTACAACTTTTAAAAACTCAATAAGTAAGTGTACTTAGTTCTCAATTATTATATTTGAATGAGAACATTGCATATTGACCTATCCTTTTAAAACACGGCATCCAAAGGCATTATGTGCATTGTTAGGTAACCTTTGCAAAAGTTACATCTCAATGAGGGGCATTTCCTGCATACAAATCGATTGGAGCTCTGTGTTGATGAAAATTATACTGAAAATAGGTCAAAATGTGGTCTTATTATCTTATCCGAACGAGAGAGAGAAGAGAGATAGAGAAGAGAGTGTGTGTGAGTGAGTGAGTGAGTGAGAGAAGAGCGACAGAGACAGGAGGAAGTTGTTGGAGGAAGTGAGGAGAAATCAGATTTGGCCTTGGTTGATAATTTAAGAAATACTGCATACCGATGGTTATTCAAGGAATGAACATTTGCAGGGGCTTTGTATAGCCTACAGCGAGGAACATCTCACCTACTTGTGAGACAGCATCTGGTGTCGATGAGGGGTCATGAAAGATGGTAGCAGTGTCTCTCATCTGGCTCAATTGTCTTGTGAACAATGTAACCATTGTTGCTTTGCTTTTTTTTAAAATAAATAGCTGAGGTTGTGTCGCATCCACTAAAGGCATGGAGTTCTTGCTGCAGTTTTCTCATCTAAATTAATTTAGATTATACTTTTCCCCTTCATGAAAGAAATGTTACTTTCTGGTGGTGTCAAAGCGATGTATTCATAGCATTAATCGCCTTCTTTGCAAACTTATAAGTCGACGTCTTCCCCTATTATAGCAACAGTGGGAGCTGCTTTCTCTAACCCACATCTCACAATAGTAGTATCAGCATCCCCTGTAGCGACTCTCGTTTCAACTCCTTTAGCAGCCATTTTCTGTGTTAGTAATATTGAATAAGCCTGGTCTTATTGTTTCCATTAGCAAGAAAATGTTCCTGTTGAACAGCAGTGACATGCATGTTCTCATCAAAATTAATATCAACCGAAGTTTTCGTGGTGCCTTTTCGCCTCTGTTCTGCTAGCTTTGTACTGTTGACATCACTGCAACCGTCAAAAACCACTGCAGTTTTGACCACTGCAGTTTTGACAGATGAGCTACATACTGATCACAAATAGAAGAATACTTCCAGCCAACATTCCATTTCACACTGTGAAGGAGGAAGACACAATCTACAACGTTGATAATCATTTTAAGGTCCATAGTTGTACTACTCTCAGCAGGATAGAGTGATGACTTCGTCCGACTTCCCCATTCCACCCTCATTGCAGAGGGCCAATGGGAATGGGGATAACTCATACCTTAAAAAATCCACAACATCTTCATCACTCTTTTTTGCAATAATGGCTCTGGAAAATCATTTGAGGGTCAACCACCACTGTCACATTGGTCAATTTGATGGCATTACTCACATAGGCCAATGGCAAGACTACGTTCTTTTTAGATTGCTTGATGTCACCAAAATTACTTCCAACCATACTTTTATGTAGATATAATGTGTTACGGTTATAATATTATAGTTAATAGCCACCATTGTAATAAAAACTTCCTTTTTAAAAACTAAAACTAATATTTTCAACCACCTTTTCGAAATATGCACTTTTCCATCCCCCTGTATCTTGTGAACTATTGATCCTACAGAAAACATATAGAGGACAGTTTTGTAGGACATTAAAATAATGTAGTTTAATTTTGTACATAAAATGTTTCTTACTAGAACCCTTATGTTTTGAGATATTCAAGAAAAACCTAAAAGAACAACCGTTAACCCCCCCCCCCCTCTACCCCCCACCCGCCAGGACTTTAGTATGTCGTTTAGGGCACCCCCCCCCCTCCCCCCACAACTGTGCCAAATTTCAAAACTACACAATTTATTTTCTCCATTTTCCCTTTGTTGCCTGGACTATGATACTGCAATTAAGGCGCAGAAAAAATGCAAATTGTGTACTGCATTATGTAGCCTACGTTACTTATGCAAAATGACATTAGTTAGAACTAACATCATCATCATCATCATCATCATCATCATCATCATCATCATCATCATCATCATCATCATCATCATCATCATACAGTTGAATCCGGATATAACAACCTCATAATAATGCTCACTGTTTGAAACATTTATTATGCACATTTAATGGGAGGTTCCTGGTTTTTATAAGCATTGCGAATGGTTCAACATGATTGATGGGCATTTCCACGCAAACACAGACATACTGTCCGTTCGTAACACAGGTTTTGCAGACATGTACTAGCATATTTTATTGTAACAATACACACACATTGCATGAAATCCCAGTGCATGCATCCTGTCATTGTTATAATAAAATACAGTTGTGCACGTAGGCAAAACTTGTGTTACGAACGGACGGATGCATCATGGAAATGCCCTGATAGTATCTGATGCAGTTGTGAACTGGGTTGTCTCCATTGCACATCCTATCCCTATCCTGTCCCTGCACGATAGTGGTAATCCACTCTCCTAAGAGAGCCCATGGCTCTAGCACGGGGTATATCTAAAGAAAGAAAAGAAAAGAAAAGAAAAATAAGAAAAAATAACTGGGTTGTCTCAAAATCGGCTATGACGCACATTTTCTAGATTCAATTTTTTTAGCCATTATTAGCACCATATTAGCCACTGGACCAATGCAACACATGACAAACATCTACTGTATATGCAGGTAATTAGCTAGTACTGTAATACAGGCCAATGTTTAACTCGAACGAATACTTGAGTAACGGATTTTAATGTTTAGATGCAATGACATGCTATAAAATTGAAGCCTTTTTGATTCTAAATTTCCTTAATAATATACTGTACTTGCCTCCCTGAAGACCTGGCACCCGAAGACCTGGCACACCGAAATTACTCGTAATTGACCTGGAATCTCAACGAGGAAGAATTTATTGAGGGATAATTAAGGTTCTTTATTAGCAAGCTTGTTTTTGTTTTTTCCGATCCACAGATATGGGCACAACACGCATTATATTAAAAAAGTTAATCTGCATAATCGCACATAAATGTAGATTCTGCTAGGTATATATATGACGGTGATGACGGTGATGATGGTGCTGCAATATACCTTCAAGCGTTCTTCTCTGCATTTCTTGCTCCTCCTCCAGGCGATTTATGTGAGCAGGAGCTCTGTCCTGCATCTGAGGAAGAGAACAGATAGATCTGAAACTATTGTGCATGACTAACTTTATAGAGACAGAGACATTAAATACGACGTATGAAATCGTAGATTCGGTTATGATGAAGTAAAAAGGCGTATTCATTAGTATAATATTGTGTATTGTACACAGCCTATACAGAGCATCTATGGGCTATGCCCTTCTTTTTTGGAGATTTGGAAATTGTGTCACCCTACATGAAATTATGTTCAATATTATGTGTTATGAACATGTTCATAGGTCCCCTCGTAATGAAGCAATAACTCCTACGAAGTGGGGGTGTAGCTCAGTGGTAGAGCGTTCACTTTGCATGCGAAAGGTCCCGGGTTCGATCCCAGGCACCTCTATTATTTTCTTCTATTTTCAAGTGTCTTTTTTTCCCCTTCCTGTGCTACCTCTTCCACGTTATTCAGGTTACGATTTTTGACATGTCATATTACGTACTCAGGTTGAGAATGATGCGTGTCCTGAGGTAAATCTCGTCCGTCTTGTAGTTGTAGCTGCCGCTCTACACGCGCTTTCCCCACAATCTCCACAGCAATACCTGGAAGCCATGTACGGTAATTAGTCAATATTTTAACTCTAAATCTGAGCATTATTTTCATACCTTGATGTGAACAACATGGCTTATTTGTTGCGTAAATGACATGCCCCGACACAGCGTCCCTGGGATGATATGTATGTTCGTGACAGCTCACCTCAACGGACAGGTAGTTCAGATCGGCCATGACGTGTCCAATTTAACTAACACGTGAGAGTCCGAAACACGTCAAAATTGGGAAACTGAGCAGCTCACTGGTCCTCAACTCATTGAAGAATGTTCACCCTTGTCAGTGGAATGCACCGCTAGCCAACCATTGTTGTTGTCCAATTGTTGGCTGATTACGAGTCACCATGGCACTGGCCATGGCATGAGGGGGAATACTTTAATACTGCAAAATGAGCATAATAGTCATGTCAATTTTGGTGTTCACCAGAAGCAGGCGATGCTTCTGCCGATGGCTGCAAATAAGGGACAGTCCCCAGAGTGATGGGAAGTCGCAGGCGGATCTTGCTAGGATCTGCGCTGATCTGGACCTGAGAAGCACAAGTACGTCAGGGCATGAAAATAATTAACGGCTTGAAGCGTGCCTCACCTTCAGTTCGTAGCGCACTTTAATGAGGTTGCAGTCGCTTCCCAGACCAGTCAGAGGCAGACCACGTGGCACCTGCAACTTCTCGTCGGACCAGATCACAGCACCATCTGGCTGGATGTCCAGGTCCATGACTATCTCCACAGCAATACCTGAAAACACGTACACAGGAATTAGTCCGTACTTGCATTTTTAAAACTATAAATCTGTGCATTCATACCTGGAATTGAAAAACGTGGCGCAGTTGTTCCGCAGACAACCTGCCCTGACGCAGCGTCCCCTGGACGGTATGTCTGGTTGGGACAGCTCAGTTGAACGTCCAGGCAGTTCAGGCCGGCCATGCCGTGTCCAATTTACCAAACGAGCTTTCCTACCACGTGAGCGTTCGAAACACACTAAAAACTGAGCAGCTCACTGGGCCTCAACTCACACTAAGAATTTTGGATGCTTGTCAGTAGAATGCACCACTAGCTGGCCTGATTGTTGGCCGATTCTCACCGTGGGTACCATTGTAACAGCAATATAGAATAAATCAGGATTAATGGGTGGGAAAACAACTTTAATACTGCAAAATGTAGGCTACACATACTTCACATGTTACAACACTTTCTATCCAGTGTCTTTTCCATCAACTTGCATTGTTTCTACCATCTGTAATTCCATCAGGTATTTCTAATGGGTGATATCGCATAGCTGAAGAAGCTCCCGAAGTCATTACGACAACAATTACAAATTGATAACTCAAAACAGAAACACATGACTGAATCATCAGGTACTTTACCATACGTTTAACAGGTTACAATAGCAGAAAATGTACATCAAAATACTGCGCTATTATCAAGGAACTTGAACGACAATAACGGTGCCAATTGCATCAGTTTCAACGTGACGCTTCTGCGTCCTTTGTACGCATTTTAACATGTAGTAATGTTTCACCACTTTAGCTTCACCCATACTATGCATATGCGCACCATTTTGACTGATATGCTAGTTGGCCCACCCTTATAAATGCAAACTTTTGAACACTGCTTGACGATATCGAGGAATCAGTATGCTCACTCCTTCGTCTTATTCTGGCTCATGCGACCAAGTCAATTCCGGTGTTCACCAGAAGCCAGTGGACGCAACGGGACAGTGCCCAGAGCAATGGGAAGTCGCAGGCGGAGGCCCCCAGGCTCTGCGCTCACCTGAGAGGCACAAGTATGTCAGGGTAAGAACATAATTACAGGTTGAAGTGCGCCTCACCTTCAGTTCGTAGCGCACTTTGATGAGGTTGCAGTTGCCTCCCAGACCAGTCGGAGGCAGATCCAGGGGCACATCCAGCTTCTCATCAGACCAGATCACAGCACCATTTGGCTGGATGTTCAACTCTGAAATCTTAGCCACGTCCTTCTTCTTCACATGGACTTTTCCATCTCTTGCTGAGTTGTCCCCAACGAAGTGGAACTCCAGCAGCTGCCTCAGCACCACCGTGACTCTCACCAGGATCTCGCTGTCGTTAATCATCTCTGCGTTTATGCGTATGGCCTCTCCTGGGGCGTACGCAGAGCGAGGGAGTCTGATCGCAACGAAGTACGGCCTTGAACTGCACCAGAGGCAGCTGAAATGGCTGCGACCCTCCCGCACCACCTCCACCATCGCCCTATTGGGGTTTGCATTGAGGTCAATCTCCGCAAGAACCATGAACTCCATCTGAACAGTACGGTCCTTCAGGTCCAAACGTCCAGGCGGAGCAATGGCACGTACTTTGTAGGACACGCTGCCGTACTTTCCACTGAAGCTGGATGGAATCCCAAGTGGCAGGGTGTACGAGAAAGGAAACCTGTGCGTTCCCGGAACCAGAGCGGAACCACCTGCAAAATTCATTACAATGTAATCGTTTTATTAAAAGGGCAGGTTATGCTCCGTACTTTGACTGAGCACAATGCGCATCCTGAAGTAGATCTCCTCGGCCATGTAGTTGGACCTGAACACGCCTCGACGCCATTCTACATGTGCCTTCCCAACTATCTCCACAGCAATACCTGGAAAGCCACATTCCGCATTATTTTGTTCTATGGGCATTGTTGTCGTACTGGTACCTTGATGTGATGCATACGTCTTGTTCGTTGCATACACTACATCTCCGGACACCTTCTCCCCTGGCCGGTACGTCCGTTCGGGACGGCCCAGCTCGATGGACAGGCAGTTCTGGACGACCATTCTTCTTATTCAGAAAATGTAGTCCAGTTTAACTAACTGTTGGTGGAAATATAGCCGTTATTATCGGGAGGATGAAAAATAAGCAGCTACTCGTTACGCAGGGTTGCCAGATAGCAACGCGCCAAAATTTGAAATAGAGCTGATGTTGATGTCTGGTGCTTTTGAATAACCTTGGTACCTCAATACTGCAATAGACACACGTTTACTCCATGTATCCATTACAGGGTCGTTACGCTGTCAAGTTTGATGTTCACCAGCCCATGGCTGCAGAGGGTCAGTGCCCAGAACAATGGGTTATCTCAGGCGTATGAGGATCTGCACCCACCTGAGGAGGTACAAGTACGCCACGTCATGAAAATAATTACGGCTTGAAGTGTGCCTCACCTTCAGTTTGTAGCGCACTATGATGAAGCGGGTGTAGCCTCCCAGAAAAGTAGGAGGCAGACCTAGTGGCACCTGCAGCCTCTTCTCGGACCACAGGACGGCACCGTCTGGCTGGATGTCCAGGTCTGACACCTTCGCCACGCACTCCTTCTTGTTCACAGAGACAGTGCGGTTTCTCACTGCGTCATCCACAACAAAGCGGAGCTCCACCACCTGCCTCAGCACTGCCGTCATGCTCAAGTTATTGCAGCCATTGATCGCCATTGCGTTTATGAGAAAGCCCTCTCCTGGGACGTATCCAGAGCGAGGGAGTCTGATCAAAGGTCTGATGGCAACGGAGTACTCTCTTGGCCTGCGCCAGAGGCAGCTGAAGCGACTGCAACTCTGACGCACCATCTCCTGCATCGCCTCGGGCCTTGCATTGAGGTCAAGGTCCACAACGACCATCAAGTCCTTCCAGATAGAATGGTCCAAACGTCCATGGGGAGGAATAATGCTATGGCACATATTTTGTAGGACACACAGTAGTACTTCCCTTTAAAGCTGTATTGTTTCGTCCACATTTAGTACTTTTGGGCATTTTCATACCTCGATATGGCTTGTTGGTGGCTTGGATGACTTCCCCAAACACAGTGTCCCCTGGATAGTATGTCCGTTCAGGACAGCTCAGATCGCTGAACAGGTGATTCAGGTCGACCGGGCTTCCAACCCGATTATTGGCTGACATAACTAGCGACCACTCCATTTTAATACTACAATGGACACATAATTTAATTATTTCTATGCAGTACTTATTGTACCTTTTCCCTCAACTCACATGGAAGGCGCAAGACTCATTGTCACTTCTTTCTCATTCCGGCCAAGCCAATTTTGTTGTTCACCAGAAGCAGGTGATGCTTCTGCTGATGGACCCAACGGGACAGTGCCCAGAGTGAAGGGGAGTCGCAGGCGGAAGATGCCGTCAGGCTCTGCGATCACCTGAGAGAGGACATGAAAATAATTAAGGCTTGAAGTGTGCCTGACCTTCAGTTCGTAGCGCACTGTGATGAGGCCGCAATCTCCTCCCAGACCAGTGGGAGGCAAACCCAGTGGCACTTCGAGCCTCTTCTCGGACCAGATCACAGCACTGTCTGGCCGGATGTTCAAGTCTGTGACCTTTGCTACGTCCTTCTTCTCCAGACGGACTCTGCTGTCTCTCCCTGCGTCACCCCCAGCAATGCGGAACTCCCCCACCTGCCTCAGCACTGCCGACATGCTCACCATGAAGTTGCTGCCGTGTGACAACATTAGGTTTATGAGTAGTCAGGGTCTCTGACCTGCACCAAGGAGGTGTCTGGCAACCTAACCTCCTGGGGGACTGCACATGGCCCATTTAACGACATTGCACCTGCACCCGTGTCCCCTCCCCGAAAAATCCCTATATCCTTACCCAAATTCCTTGATTCCTTGCACCGGAGTGGAAGTTAAAAGAAAAATTGGAAAATAAAATAAAGGTTCATGCGATATACCCTGTAAGGGGTGAAAGCATTACCCACAATTATAATTATTTATTATAACTACATTAGGTTTATGAGCATGGCCTCTCCTGGGACGTAGCCAGAGCCAGCTCAGATCGACGTGCAGGTTGCTGCTTCCATCGCATGTCCTGATTCTCGGGGTGCCCAACATAACTACTTCCCAGGCTACTTCGCAGCGCACGGTTGCCAAGAGCATACCTGCCAAAATCTGTGGCTTCTGCAATGGGCGTCTCATTAGAAATTTTGACAGATCCTCGTCTGTAGAATGCACCTCATTTTTAGTCACTTGTGTGTGTCACTGTGGATACCACCGGAACAGCAGAGAACAATGGGAATTCCAGTAGTGTTGGAGTATTTTACGTATCATTCCAACTAGCGACAGAGGGAGTGTGTGTACATCTAGGGGAGTTTGCCAGGCAATATGTTGCAGGATCAAGAGTGAGCAAGAAATTCCATCACTGCTAGAAATGACTGGAAGGAGAAGTTGTATGAAAGCTGCACATGCATTGCTTCCATGATAATTATATCCACCTGGAAAAGTCCTCTAGTTTGCACAGGTACCCCTACCCTTCTGCCTTTGTGATTTGAACTGAGAATTCATGTAGTACTTAAACTGGGCAACAGCAATGAAGCTGCAATGGATGTATGCCCACACATTCTGTCTAAGAAAACCTTTCTGCTTGGGATTGCAATTACAGCACTTAGTTTGCATATATGGTATATATTTCTTCTGGAAACTTCCTGAGGATCCAAAAGATGCTAGTTATGTTGCATAAGTTGTTTTCCAAAGAGATGAAGTCAAGAAACAAATAGTGCGAAATACTCATGTAACTGGAAAAATTAGGGATATTATGCCACATTATTCTGGTATTGTATTTATTAAATAAATTACATTTACAAAACAGTTTTTAGTTTCACGTAAGCCTAAGGACTTGTCAACTCTTTGGACTTGGCTAATGGACCCCTTGAAAAGCATCTAAAGAGCTACAATGGGGTAAGAAAAACTAACAATGCATTTACAGAGAAAAGAGTACTGTTAAAAGGAGCAGCTTTCTCACTGCAATAATTCCCTGTAGAGGTTACTCTTTTAACCTTTGAGTCAATTGTTTTGGTTTGTTTTGTTAAATTTATTTATTTGTTTATTGTCCAGAGCAATTCTGCCTTCATTTAAGCACCATGGAGTTGCTCTGCTATCAAAATAATGAAATAAAAATAATGCTAAATAAATAAGTTTAAAAATCTCTTTTTAACATGAATCCAGTGCAGCAAAAATGTTCACATGTAAGTACCGCTCCCATTCATTTTGTTAGCTTGTAAAACATGTCATAAATAAATCTTACATTCCAGTTGCACAAAGTTTGTCATTACATTGTTGTGGGGATGTAATTTTTTAGCGTACATCCTTTGGCAAAAATTTTTCTCCTAAGGACTTCTCAAATGCAAAGCCATTCTTCAGGATACACACTTTTGCCATGGCTGCATGGCAACAAAAATAAAAAATAAAATGCAATTGCTATGGCAACAAGTGACAGTCATAAAATAAATCCCTGTTGGGAATGGGAACAGGACTGAAAAACTGCAAATTTAAAAGGTGTGTCCCAGCCAGTGCAATTTAAAACCCACACTGCTTAACAAACTTCTTGAAAATCAGCAGGTTAACTGGTTTTTTAAAACTCTTTTTTGGGCTGGGGGAGGTAATTTCACACATACTCACATATACATACATGCACACATTATGCGATTAATGGTATTATATATACGTATTTCTTTTTTTCATATAATATATCATTGATACCACAAAATGCCAGTGTCTTCAGATCTCGCTTGATTCCAACTTGAACCACAGGCAACACGGTATATTTTTAAATGCCAAGAGCGAAGGAGTGATCCCCTCCAACAACAAAAATTGCAACCCTGACTTCAATTGAACGTGACTAACTCATCCTTTCCTCCACAATCACTCGACTAGACATGAGTATAACTCCCAGAGTTTCAAATCCTACCCACCTAACAAAACCAGAAAAAAGTGGAGAGATTAAGTAACATACCACTGAGTGCAAACCCCTCGCACCATCCCAACCCCACTCTAATTCTTCACAGGGAAAAAATGTAGCCTACATGAAATTTTCCATTTACATTATGCACAGCAAGTTCCCCAGAAAGAGAAACAGCAGCAAACATCTTTAGAAAATTAAGTAGAGCAAAAACTTAAAAGGGAAAGCAATACGTAGCTTGCAGATTTTTCTTTTAAAGAAGTTTAATTCAGCTTTGGGTGCGCCCATCATGCTGCAAAGAAGGGGCCGGCTTGTGCAGGATGCTGACAGGTCTCATCATGGTGCCCCCCATTCCACCAGAAACACCAGTACCCATCCCATTTCCCCCTCCCATGCCACCAGCCATTGGCCCCCTCCTGTGGGCCACTTCCCTCATCTTAATCTGCTCCGGAAGTTGCAACACTTCTGCATATTCTCGAATCAAGTTGGAGATTTGGAAAGCCTGTAAAAAAACCAGCAATTGTTATGAAATTGTAACCTTGGGAAGAAAGGACGAGATTGATAAGTTCTTAACAAATTTTTCACACCTCATACCCTGCACACACAACTTGAATTCATTTATTTCCTTCAGTTTTCCCAAGTTTTCCTTAGTTTGTTTCAAGAGTAATTACCTGTGAAGTATTTAGTATGATCTTGCTCTGCTTTTTCTCACTGCCAGTGATGACCATAAGACAGTTGAGAGAGGGACTGTAGTTGAGGATACTTTCATACTCATAGCTGCACAGGGTGTGTCTGGATCGATGTTCCAGGAGATGAAGGCCATGCTGATCCACTGCCAACCACAGGGTCTTTGGCCAGTTTGAAGTAAATGATTGCTGTTGAGCAGATAATTGAACAGGTATATTTGTAAAATGCACATACTGTCTCACAAAATTACTTCTTATTACACTTCTTACATATTGCACTCGCTCATTCTGGATATTAGAAAATGTGCCAGTGGTAGCAGAATAAGTTATGACTAAGATCATAACAGCTCAAAATTGCAAATTAAGAACCAATTATTCAATCAAATAAATATATTTCTATCCGTCAATTAAAATTTTAAGTGTAATTGCTTTTGCATGTGGACTAGATATACATATACCAGTGGTTTCCAACCTTTCACCAACTGCGACCCCCTAAACATGTTTCCATAAATGTGCGACCCCCCCCCCTCCCCCAGCCCCTTCTACAACTGACCCATTTCCAGAAAACATACACTCTGTACGGCCGCAAAAATGGTCCAATTTACACAGGAATTGCAAAAAAAAAGTTGAACAAAGGCTTGCGACCCCCCGCGACCCCCAGGTTGGAAACCACTGATATATACAATTTCCTAAAATAATAATCACATCCTTGTGCAGGCAAGGACCCTAGTAATATCAATAATAATACATCTCACAAAAGGTTAAATCACCTTTTCAGGAGAATTCACCCCAATAATACTACACTTAATTCACATTTCATGGTGCATTAAATCATGCGCAGTATTGGGAATAGCGAGGCAGATTGACACATAGGCCAGTTGAATAAAAGCTAAAAACAAAAAATCTATCAGGATCAGGATTTGTGATCCCCCTTCCTTCCCAGTATAATGCTCCATGCCAGAGAGGGAAAAGAGTTTGGTTTTTCATGTGCTCAAGTAAATTTTGTGACTTTAAAATAAGTACTTATCTCTTTTATAAGCAAGCCATTAATGCAAATTTACGAAATGCAAAAAGATCTTCATCATGAATAGACACTTGGATATATGGCCATGCATTATTTGATAATGATGAAAAACATTATTTGTATTATACAACCTAGATCTTTTAATCTTTGAAGTGCAGGCAGATTGAAACAATAAGGCGCGGAATAAGTTGGAACACATGACGTGACTAGGTGTCAAGATGTAATCTGTAGCTTATAAGCCCATTTCCTGTTATAACCAACCCATTGACTTTGACTGAGGAAATAATTAAAATGGAGTTAAAGGAGAGAGAGAGCAATATTATCACGTTATGACCAGTGCCGGTGCATGGAGGGGCGCGAGCAGGCCGGCCTCCCCGGGCCCCGCGAAGTTTTTAGAGTTTGTTATGAAGTTAATAATTATGTACTTTTGGCGTCAAATAACAAGAACCTTAAAAATTAAATTTCGAGTTTCCAACTTCTAAACTGATAAAGTGATGCGAGGCCCCTACAAGTTAAATTATCAGCAAATGAGAGCAAATTTATTTAAAGTCACGCAAGGGCTCTTGTGATAAAGGTATTAGCTTCTGCATAATGTGAAATTGTCATCGTGGCACTAAGTGCAAGGGTTGGCCCTCCGAGTTAAAGACGCAGCCCCCCTCTCTGGGCCCCGAAATTTGTAGGGGCCCCGCTGAGGCTGTGTTGCATCGGATTTCCGTTAATGCAAGAGCCGAACCTGCCTCCCATACTATTCATTTAAAAAAAATATTGGACCCTGTGTTTGACCGCAAATATCTCACGAATAAAAAGTCCAAAATATTCATGCAAAGTGTCATTGGAGACCTAGTTTAAACATGTGTAACACAAGAATGGCCACATTTGCAGTACAGTAATTCACTAATTCGACGAGTTTTTTCATGGCCCTGCGAAATGAAGCCTATTTGAGAATTTTTGGGGAAGTAAATGTTCAATCAAAAAATTCCATTTTAAACCATCGATGGTGCCAACATTTTCAGGCCGGCCTCTGGCTTTAAATTTATTATCATTTAATTGTAATAAAGAAAAAAAAACATGTCTATTTGCGGTGGAAAAAATTTCGTCTATTTCAATGCCAGAGTCTGGGCATTAAATCCGGCACAATAATACATTAAGTGGCTAATTTGATAATTGAATGCCACAATGCAATATGGGCCCATCTGTCAATTTTTACGGAAATGCTTTTATGACATATTGTACTTCCTCTGGTGGATGTCCATCCATATAAAATGCAAGAGCCAAAATGTCACTAGTAATGCCTGAAAAAGGCTTTTAACCAGCTATGGACCAAAGCGCCATTTCTCGATGGCAGTGAAAAACGTGATTGTCATTTGAAAAGCGTGATATTAATACACCACTAGTGACCCGCGATTTGAAAATAGCAGTGATTTTTAGCGCATATAAATTACATGGGCATTTCTATGAAAATGCTGTCAGGTATTCATGTTGTAGATATCTGTCATTAGGTTTAGAGCACAATTGCCTACCATGAACAGAAACAGAAATAAATAGTTTTTTTTTCCGCTTCCTGGACATTTTCTATTTTCACAATTTGGCCGTTATTGAATTGTGGTCTTCAAATTTGTTATTGATATGGAAATGAAGACAAGATTGCCTAACTTCAAAAATAATAACAATCTAAAAAACAATTGAAACATTTCAGAGAATTTTTAAAATGCACAACAGGAATCAATCTGCCCCTCTCTCCCCTACTAAATTAGCCGAACAAAATTAAATCAGTCAATCACTCTTATTACAGTTTCTGAATATTTCATTAAAGTCTCCTGCAAACATATCAACCAAAACATAAGATTACTCACAGCGACATCAAAAATGGTAGCCCTATGCATGGGCCAGCTTTGTATGAGCAGCATGAAAGCCTGCTTGGCTTCTAATACAGCCATTCCCTTCAAACTCTGGTGGTGCATGGTGACACTCTCCTTAGGGATGGTCACCAGTGTTCTGGGGGGTAGGCAGTGAGACATCACCGTCCGATAATCCCGCTGCTCATCCTGGTAGTCACCAAGTTCCACCTGGGCCTGAAGAGCACACAGCATCACCTGTGGAAAAATTGCCACATTAAATTCATTTCCCTTGATATGCCAATTTTGCCTTGAACCACCACTAGATCGTGCATAAACATACTGCCTCCATATTGTTGACAGGAAAGCGATCTGTCCTCAGGCAGTACAGGAACTGGTGATACAGAAGCTCCTTTTCAACAGGGTCATCCAGGTTCATGTACTGGTCCAAGAAGAGATGCTTCTTGAAGAGGAAAAGGTGGTGGTGGCGATGGTGGTGGCGTCCTCCATCACTGTTCTGGGCAGCATTCACTGGTGGGGGTTTCCCCCTGGTGCTTCCAGTCGCAGAGTACTTCTCCCATTTTGACATCACATCAGCAAGCTTCTCACTTGCTGCTAGGCTTCTTTCAGTCTGCCCAAGAACTTCGTATATTGAGTATCCTCTGGCATTGTCTCGTAGTCCTATTTTGGCTCGAACCAGTTCAAGCACCTCTCGTGCAGTGGCAGATGGATCAAATTCCACAGCATGAAACTGCCCATCCATGAAATGGAATCGAGCATATATGGGACGCCGATTGATGGTGCACAGGATCTCCTGTTTGGAAGGTGCCCATTGTCGACGACGTGTTCCTTTTATCTTGTGGAGGCACTGAAGACAAGAACAATGGTAAAGACATATGTACCCAGGGATGTAAATGCAGGAGAAACTATACAGGGTGTTTTTTGCTAGTGGGTCATCTGGCCTCAAATGTCAACCAACTGGCAATAACCTAGATAATTATGTGCCATGTGGCATAGGTACTGAAGCATGTAATACCACCAAATGTACCAATGACCAAGATGCCATGACCTAAGGAGCTAACATCTGGCAGTAGATGCATGCTGTCTCCTCCTCAGGCTCAGGTGGATTGCCTAACTCCTTTTGGCTCTAATGGCCTCCCAAGCTCTGACATGGCAAGGAGGCAATGAGCCAATTATATTTCCAAAATGTAATTCAATTTCTAGGTGACAATAGTGCACATTATGGGATAGAATCTATTTCTGGAAGACCAAAATACTAAACTATACTTTGATTCTTTTATCTTTGAACAGATGTGACATTTTTAAGCAAGTCACCATAATAATAACAACTATTGCGTGAGACTTTAAAAAAATCAAGCATACAGCTCCATCTTACGATAGGTGCTATTTGTCAGAGAAAAGGAAAGCAAGTAACTTCAAAGCCTCAGGAGAGAGCATCTCATGCTTAGCATCTCATTACAAGATCGTTAAAATGACTAACGAAATGAGACAAGGCATGTTACAGAATGATTAATTTCATTTAATTCATCTAACGCATTTCAAATTTTATCAATTCAGATTATCAAAATTTTTGGATAAATGACAAAGCTTGCACCACTGTGAATGATAACTTACCCTGTCTGCAAACCTGGCAAACTTCCCCTCCTCGGTTACACAATCACTGGAGCACTTTCGAAGGTGGCCAGCAAGGTACTTTCGGACATGCTTTGATGGTGGGAGGACTACAGAACAAGCTAGAGATAAAAGGGCCCAGTGACGGATGTTGACTCTAGAGTTGGGATCTGGGTGGTCAGTAGTCTGCTTGACCAGCTGCAGAAAAAGCTCATTGAGAAGTGAGTCCTTCTTCATGCAATGTTCCATGATGCTCTGCACCACAGCCACATGCTCTTCATCACTCTTATACAGAGAGTCCCCATTCTGCTGCAGCCCAGAGTAGCTGAGGATTAACTGGAACACCTGATTGAATGTAGAAAATACAATATCAGAAATTAAATACATTTCAGTTGAACTTTTTTCATCACAATACTGAGTAGAAGTAGCTGTGAGGCTAGTTCGGGCTAGTTCATTATTATTGCACACGAGCAGGCCATTTTTAACTCTCATGATAAGCTACCCACGTAAATGTCAATTTGTGTTTTAAAAGATCTAGGCTATATTTTTTTCTGATCCATTTGCAGAAATTGATCAAGAAATGCAGTGCACTAAGTTCATGCAATAAACAGGAGCAATAGGGTTAAGGAAATTGTTCCAAAAGGCAAGTGAATAATTCTTTGAATTCAAAGATTTTGCCAACACCATCCTTTTTTGATTTTTTATGTACAGTGTTGGACATAAATCGAGGCATTCTGCTAGCGACATTTTCTGAAGCGGCAGAAGAAGGAATCTTGCTTGCCAGGCTTGCAGTATCCTTATCTTCGATTCCTTCTTCTGACGATTCGGAAAATGTCACTAGCAGTATGCCTCGAACGCCTTCATTAATGTCCAACACTGTACGAGGGCTGTAAATAAAATAGTGGCAACACATCTCTAGAAAATCAGTGAAATGTAGGAAGTTTACACTGTTTATGCCACAGAGGTCTTGATCTAACCTCAGGACATAATGGGATCGGCCCACCTCAATATGCGCATGCGCAGTAAATTACGTGAGCTGTTGCGATCAACCGGTCTCAAAGTGATGTTTTCCAAATTTGAGCAAAGGTGCTGGTTAAAAATTGAAAATTTGTCATCAAGGGCTTTTGCAGCTTTATGGGGAACATGCATTGCCATATAGAACGGTTTCAACGTGGGCGCCTTCCATCAGGGAAGGCAAAATGTCACATATGATCCCCATCCAAACGCAAGTGAGGAACAAGTGGCTGATGTTTCCACATTGATGGAGAACGATCAGAGGTAGACAGTTCGTGAGTTAGCCAGTGAGACAGGCTTGTCGAGTATGACTATCCTGAACATTCTCAAGAAACGTCTGGGTATGACTATCCCAGACATTCTTTGCGCTTTAGACCGCTCTATACGAAACATCAACCAAACCAGGGCTGCCAATGGCATCCTTCAACTTCCACATCGCTAATGACGGGTGTTACACAATGCTGGTGACTACATTGAAGGACTCGGAAAGTTTGAAGCTGCCAAGTATTTCCAGTCCCAAGTAATTAAATAGTTGCCACTATTTTATTTACAGCCCTCGTATATTATATATTTTATAATTACGCCCCTAAGGGTCTGCTGGCCCCTAATGAAAAATACAAATAAAAAGATAAATGTTTGCATTATTATTACAACAAGCAACAAACACATAAAATATATACAGGGTGTTCCAAGTTCATGGGTCATTTTTAGTTATCACTAATATCACCCAAAGAACTGCTACATTCGACCATCTGGTAGTAATGAGGCACCTGGATCGGGTGCACCCCGATCCAGGTGCCTCATTACTACCAGATGGTCGAATGTAGCAGTTGATATGGAATAGGGCACCTGGATCGGGGTGCAACAAGTTACAAAAAATAACAGCTTTGAGCAAAATTTCCTACAATAAAAGTACTAATATACAGGGTGGACCAACTTCAAGTGTCGTTTTATAACGGCGATTAATAGCAGTGATTTAGTGATGACATAGCAGCGACGTGTAAAATGTCCCACTTCGGCGCCATCGAAAATATTAGCTGCCAATAGCAGAACACATTTAATCAACCCTGCTGCTGGGTTGACCTGAAAAAAAGGAGGTGCACACATGACCTGTAATGCTAAACAGCTAATATTTTCAATGGCGCCGAAGTGGGCAATTTTACACGTCGCTGCTACGTCAATCGTAAAGCACTTCTATTAATAGCCGTTATAAAACGACACTTGAAGTTGGTCCACCCTGTATACTTGGAACATCCTGCATACTGAAAAATGGTGATAAATCAATGGAGAGGAGAATTAGTGGTGACACCACAAGGCAGTAAATGTTAAATAAATTGAAGGGCTCCATGAAAGAAGGGGGTAACTAACATTGTATTCCTCATTAGTTACCCCCTTCTTTCATGGAGCCCTTCAATTTAATACATTAATAGTAATAATCTGCTAATATGAATGCACTAGGCCTGTGAGACTACATACAGCATATCAACATATGTGAACTCACTTGTAGTGCAAGCTGCTCTTCTTGCTCTGGCAACTTGCTGAGGCTCTGTTGCAGGGGTTGTCTGGAGAACGCCCAGTATGCAAATGGATAGCCCTTATATGTCTCCCCACCAATGTGATGGCTGATTTCCCCGCCATCTGAACTATTCCCTCCCCCACCACTGTGCTCCAGGCGCAACCTCTCAAGCCAATGCTTATTGATCCTTCGCAAAGTGTTGGTAAAGAAGTTCCCTCCTGAATCTTGTGGCTTCCGCAACATGTCACTCTCTACTAGTGCCCGCCTGTCAAACAATCACATCATGGAATCAGAATTATAATATGTATGTACCCTGCATGCATACAAAATCCCATTACACTGCCATTTATGATAATGTCATAAAGAGTGAGCAGAATAATAATGAGTAAAATGTGGTCATAACACACCTGCAATGCACAAGGTTGTGGTGCAGACGGACACGGTCTTCATTGGTAATGGGTTTGAGCCTTCTCAAAGGAACATCAGCTTCCTTGATCCACCCAGCCAGAGCAGGACAATAAGAAGCTATGAGTGAGCCTATCTCTGCTTTCTGGCTGGTCTCAAAAACAAAGCACTTGTGAGCATCTGGGAGACTCTTGAGCAGATTGATGGTAATGAAGTGGTCGCTTGGGTCCAATAGGATTGACTCCACATCCCCATAGTGGTATTCATATAAGATGAACTTGTCATCTGGCTTTATCATGCAGATGCCATCACAATTGACTCCCAGAAGAAGGTTGTTGCCTTTGGGTTAAAATGTTATTAGAGTGAAATATGGAACAGATCCTGGATTCACCAGAACTATTATCTATTGTGGAATTATCATTTGGTTCTGCAATGAAGGATTTTCTATTGAGTTTTTTTTGGGTGCAGCTGTACTGTACATGGAACAGACCCTTTCAGTACATAAATACTCTGCAAACCATAGAGAGTATACTATGATCAGGTTTCGCTTTTAAAATGACACATAAAGAGATCAATAGCACGATTTGTATGCAGTAGATCCTAAATGTGCTGCACTGGAATATCACAAGCTCAAGCATCCCAATTCACATGTCTTTCAGATTGCATGCACGGGTGGTGAACTTTCACAAAGCAAAAATTACTCGATCTCAACAAATGGAAACTCTTGAGTAGCCTACTCTTGTCACCACTCAAACTGGACATATTAACATTTAAATCATTCATAACGCCAAAATCAAGGTCCATGTGATGAATATACAGGGTGAAGGGAAACTCGCGCCAAATCGCCAGGTAGACTGATAGTACTCGCAAAACTAATATATAGGAATGTGCAATTAGTTTTTGGCTCCATTGCGTAATGTATACGGCATCCTTAAAGTGTAGAGGGCCGGATGGTGGAATACAAGACAAAAACGACAAAGTGCATGGGTGTCGTACCCGGATTCTTACTCTGACAGGATTTGATCACTTTTTGCACATGGACGATGTGTTAGGGGACCAAGGCAAGGGACCGGAGGCCCTCAAACTGACTTTTGCTTCTTAGAAGCTGGCGGAACGGATGTGATGTCAAGAAACTTTGACGGCGCCGTTTGCATTAACTACGCAACAGAGCCCAAAACAAATTGCGCATCCCTATATTAGTTTTGCGAGTACTATCACTCTTACTGGCGATTTGGCGTGAGTTTCCCTTCACCCTGTATAGCCGACCATGGATTTGATCCCAAGCCCTGGTCTTCCCCCCTTTCATCTTATGTGAAGATAGTGTCATCTTTGGCTTTGTCTCAGGTGGGATTTCTGCTAGACTAAAGACCCGGGGAATGCACAAAATGCTGCTTTATGGTTCCTATGATGAAGGTGCCTCAAAATGGTTTCACATAAGAATTCAGTTGATGAATGTCATTGAGTGACTCACCATATGACCAGTATCCCCTGTAAGTGACTTGGAACATGGTGGTGCCATACAATGGGTACTGCATGACACAAGTCAGGTACCACACCTTGGCCATCAGCTCTGACTTGCCAGTGCCATACTGCCTGTGGGCCTGCGCCAATGTAGGGATCCAATCCTCTGGCCGTCTAGCAACACTGATCCTGTACGGCAGATAGATATCTACATCTGCATAGTATTCGTACTTCTGGTCTTGAGGGTCACCCAGCGCTACTTGAGCTTCTAGGCCTGCCAGCTGTAGGGCCACCTTCTCATTCACCGGGTACTCATCACACTGGAGGTACAATTAGAAAAGGAGGGGTAAATTGCAGATAAACAACCAAAGATGCACCTAAAGTATTCAGCATTTAAATTATTTAATGATATCATCCCATCACAAGTTTTTCAGCCCTAATTCATTTCTCTACATCACAGGCACTACCAAATTAATGTCTCTCTTTTTTTTAATGTCCTGTGATGCAAAGTATGCAAAGCATTATCATACCTTAACAACACAATACACAGCCTGGGCATACAACAGGCTGACCTCCACAGGGTCCTGCGATATCTCACGTGAGTTGCGGAAGAGACGCTTTTTGAACACAAATCGATTCTCGCCTGCTCCAACTGCATGGCCATTGCTACGTCTGGACAAAGCAGCGTAAGGGGATGTTGAGGAGGTAGATGATGTTGAATGTCCACTGGAGTTTTTGTTGTTCTGTTTTCTACGCAATAGAAAGAAGCACAAACAAGCAATTTTAATCACATAACAGTATTCTGGCATGAAGAAATAACATTTAGGTCATAACTGATTATTAATAATAACAACACTCCACTATAGTACCGGTAGTCTGTTTCAAAATTTAGCTGACATCATAAATTGCAATAAACTTTGTGGAAGCTCACTCCCACTCACTCCTGTCCCCTCCCCTGCATGTTTGGCAGTGCACTGTCAAAAAGCTCATAATTAAATACCGTATTTACTCGCATATAAGATGCACCCCGGTTTTGAGGCGAAAAATCATGGAAAATCGGTTGTTGACTCATATAAGACGCACCCAGATTTATTGCCGTAGTTTGGGAACTGGCCTCGAGCTGCCGGCAGAAACCTCGTGTGCAATGCATGTGCAATGCATGTGCGTGTGGAATCCATTAGAATCCAGTAAAAGGGGGGGGGGGGAGTGGAAAATGGGACAATGCTACGCATCTGATACGTATAGGTGGCAAGGTCACACCGGAATTGTGCACGTGTGGGGACGGAGAGAGCATATCAATGGAAGTGAAGGAGAAACGCAGGTCGTACCGTGCCGATTTCAAGAGGAAAGTGATCAACTGTGCTGACAGGACATCAAACCGACAAGCTTAAATTTTTCAATAAACGATTTTCACGATTTCTCACGGGTTTCACCCGTTGTGCCCTGCCGCATAAGACGCACACGCGTATAAGACGCACCCTACTTTTTGAGCTACAAAAATTGGAAAAAAAGTGCGTCTTATATGCGAGTAAATACGGTAGGTGTTCCAACAATATGCACAACTGCATAGTAAGTTAGTATGGGTTGACAAGTGGGAGAGTCGACAAATCACCTAGATACCAATGTGAGGGATCCTTTCATGATGCACCGCCAAAACATGTACATTTGCATGCAAATGTGTCTGATGCCTCATGGGCATAGTTTGCTAAGTTCTCTCAATAAACCAAATCAACACCAAACCAGATACATCAGGCATGTCATGGTGGTGAAGTTCATGATGTGTCTTGAGACATATGAAAGCAAGGCCATTAAGTTTCATCACATTTAGTCCATCCAATCATGATCTACAGCCAAATATGCATTACATCTCAAAAGAACCACCATGTGAAATGAAACAATATTTTTCAAGATGTCTAACTCACATTTCCCATGAGGATATGATGTCATACAAGTAGTCATGAGCCTTCACATGCTCTTCCCCATCTGGCCGGCTCTCATAAATGGCCCACCCTTCAATGGTAGTGAGAGCCAGCTTATCAGCCAGTTTCTGGATAGCATCCCCAGCTGTGTCTGTTGGGTGGATGTCAATGGCCTTGGTACGCCCATCCAGGAAAAAGAAACGGCACACTATTGTGCCTAGGCGGCGCATAGCCGCTATCTCCACTGTGGAGGGGGGGAAGCGCCTTGAAGACACTTTTGTGTACTTGCAATTGTCTAGGCACCACTGGACATACTGCCGCAGTTTGCCTCCTTCCAGCTGAAGATTCTTGCGCAAAAAGCTCACAAAGAACTGTGAAAATAGAGTGAGTATATTAAATTAAACATTTATGGAGCTAAGGTTATGTATAGCATGCTTGTGAGGTATGAGGTATAATGACACTTTACTTATGTAGTACATACAGATAACTAGAAATTTCCACATGGAACCAAATGATAGCTATGTAGTTTCTCAAAACAAATTTTTATCAGTCAATTGACGTAAGGGCCATTCACAAGGTAAGAAAGCTTCATGATCCGATCATATTAAGAGTGTTTTCCATTGATATTTTCAATTCAACAATGAATGGAATGAAAATCATGAAACTTTTGTGCATGGTTAATGGCGCTATCGTTCCCAACCTTTTCCAGCTCGCAACCCCCTTTTATGATAGTGAGGTAACCTGCGACCCCATGTTCATAGGTGTTTAAAAGAACCTATAAAATTTATGAAATTTATTTTATTTTTTAATTTATAAAAATAACCGCGGCCATGCATGACACCCCGGGAAAAGGCTTCGCGACCCCCAGGTTGGGAGATCAAAGTCCTGTACGTTCTACAAGTCCACAATAATCAAATTCTAAATTGAGCAGTATGGTACGAGGGTTAATTCAAAAGTCATGGCGCGTATTTTTTTATTCAAAAACGGTAACACATACAGAGATGACCTTTGCTGAGTTTTGAAGATCCGGCGATTACAATTTTATCTGGCATATATATGTCACCCACATTGCGAGGGGATTAGGGAAACAATGGGGGAACACGACCCCCCCCCCCCCCACCTCACCATCGCCCTAAGACGACCCGAGCCTGATGCGTTTGGAGCTGTTGGACGTTGCATGCTGGACACTCGGCGATGGACAACACGGGAGCTTTCTTTCGAGTGTGGGACATGTCAGAGCACTATGCTTAGGACTCTGAAAGACTGAAAGGTCTCAGGAAGTTGCCATCCTCACTGGTTCCTCGCCATCTCTTTGAGGTGCAAAAGTCCCGCCATTTTGCCCTTGCCTTGGAACTCTATCGCATCGAGGACAATGGTTTTTTTAAACTGTCTGTGGCGAAGGATGACATATGGCTCCGGTCATAGTGCTCTGACTTGTTCCATACTCGAAAGCAAGCTCCAGTGTTGTCCATCTCCGAGTGTCCCTCATGCAGCGTCCAACAGCTCCAAGCGCGGCGGGCTCGGGCCGTCTTAGGGCGATGGTGCGGNGGGGGGGGGGGGGGGGTCACATATAAAAAATCGCCGGATCTTCAAAACTCAGCAAAGGTCATCTCTGTAAGTGTCACCGTATTTGAATAAAAAAATACGCGCCATGACTTTTGAATCAACCCTCATAGTTACAGGTCATAATCAATCGGTTAACTTGCTGAGACTGACAAGAAGCACATAACATGCACATAACATGAGGAACTTGAATTTTGGAATAATGTGCCAGAAGTAGAACATCTCCAAAAAATAGTAACATGTCCTGCATCTGTCCACCTAATATTCTAGAAAAAGCCTGAAATCAAAATTCCAACTTTATCAGGTATTTTGTAGGCCCTATCCCAAAATAACCTTGCTTAATTTTCTTATAAGAAAGTGTGCACATATTAGTTATCAAACTCAATTCCATGCTTCAATTTTTTTCACAAGAAATCATTATTCTTGGAAACAAATGTAATGATCAGAAAAGACATAATGTGTATGGCCACCAACCTTGTAAAGAAGCTTGCTGGGCTGGAAGGCAACAATGCAGAGGCAGAGCAGCAGCCAGACCTTCTCATTGGCTTCATGGCTTGGATTGTTGGTGGCCTGCCTCATGCACTGAACATATACCTCATCTCTCAACTCTTCACGCTCTATTCCATGGCCCACTATTGACTGTATGGTGTGTATCTCGTTCTCTGGCTTCATCTCCCCACGGATGTACTTGCACAGGTCCTGGTTTGTGAATTAAATTGCGATTAAATTACTGGTTGAATAACTCCCAAATCATTCCCCAAGCATCAGTAATTCATTCATTCAAAAATTGCAGACAATTTCAAAATGATAGTCACTACTAGATGGTGCATAATTATGTAGGGCCCTACTATGTTGCTCAAAAAGATGGAGATTACTGTTTTTGCATTTGGTTTCAATACACAATCATCTCCCATCTTTCTCAGCAATATGGTAAGGTTAAGTGGGGGAAGTGCACACCCGGGGTAAGTGCACATAATGTGCACTTACCCCGGGTGTGCACTTCCCCCACTTAACCTTACATAATTCTGTCAGGTAAGCTACAATTATTGCAAGGGGGTGAGACTATAAGTACAGTTCCTTGATTTCATGACTTTTGCTCCTCTGAAAAAATAGTGGAAGTATTCATAGGAATAGGCAGTGTAATCAGCAGTGCAAAGGTAGATCCATGAGCAGGAAACTGCATTTTACAATAGGGGGAAAGGTGGTGTCACAAGAGAACACAGGGGCATCAAACATTTTGGAAAGAGGTATAGCAAGCTGAGACAATCACTCACCCACCCACCCCCTTTACCCACCTAACCATCTTTTTTCTCTTTCTGTTCCTCTTATACCTCTTTTATTCCACCGACACATTCACCTACGAGTCGGGACCCACCCGCCCCTTCTTGTATTGCAGTCACAACAAAAAAGGGATAGGACAGGCACTTAAGATGGATCAGTAGAGTGCAGATAAAACACAGTCAACTGGATAAAAGACATAATCATCTTATGGAGGATTTAATGTTTTGCCAATCTGCAATGACATATTTTTAGTACAGTACAAGTTTATTCCTAAGTGAACACTAGGAGGAAAGGGTAATTTGAGAGAAAGATTTAACTTTGTTGAGATGCAAAAATAAATAAAGAAATAAATTCCTCTTGCAGTCAGGATTTAGACTAACTTATATCCCCTATTCTTTCCATGTAAGATTTAATGTTTGTTAGCACTTAACAGGCATAGCAAAATTACTTCATACAAGTTACTGCATTTCACTGTGCAATACAAGATCATCAGAAATGGTCATTTGCAGGTTCATAAAATCACAATTTCATACTAAATTAGAACAAGTGAATTGACAAGAATTAGTGGTTGTAAACATACCCTGAACATCGCACAGGCCAGGGTGACATTGTCCGGATCATACAGATGCACATGTGAGTTTGGTATGGTTGAGCCCCTGTAGTAGGTGACCATCTCATATTTGGGCATGATTTCAGAAGATTTCCTCTTGCGGGTCAATGTAGCCATGATGGTACCCTCAGGTGATCTCTCATGTGGATTGAAGTAAGCCTCTGCAAATTCTATCAGGTCATAATAGGCATCATCTAGATTTCCCTCTTTGTCCTCCAAGTCCTCAATCTCCTGCAGCTTCTTCTCCACACGCTGCTTGCGACGCTGTTCTCTCTCCTCTTCTTCAACAGCAGAAGACTTCCACTGGAGTGGGGCAGCTTGCTGTTGTTAGTAGGGAAATGAGGGGAAAAAAGGATTATAGTAATAGGTCATCATTTGAGTTGTCACACCTACTAATAGGTGTCCAGTAATGCTCAGAACATGTGCCTTTTAGTACCAGCATTTGTGGTGGCTCATCAAAAGTCAACATAAATGAAGTAACATTATGTAACACAAGTTTCCTTCAACATGACTGTGGTATAGGTAGAGAAAAGAAATTAAGCGCCAACGGCATTATGTATTGATGGTCAGCAATCCCTACATTGAAAAAACTTTTTACGAGGTAAAATCTTGTTAACTAGAATCACAAAAAAAATTATACAAAATCTTGCTGTATTGATAAATATAATTCGTTTTTTAGCTTCTGCATTGTCCATTATTGTTAGGACTCATATGCCATATGGCACAAGGATACACTTTCTGTAACAGGGGAAGGTGACTCCATGAATAGTTTTTGAGTAACTTTGGATCACCTAGAATCAACAGCCCTTTTCTCGTCTTAATTTTGGTTTCACCATGGACTAATTCATACAAAGAGAGTTGCTCAGTTCTGTTTTCAAGTGCCTCAGTTATCATAAATGATGGAGCTTTGCAATGAAAAAAAAAAACGCGGGAAGAATGGATACAACTTGATACAACTCATTATAAAAAGTATGTACTGTATTTTACTTCTCTTCAAGCTCATCTTATCCTTATTAACGGATAAATTTCTTATGGCACAGGGGAATATAGAGGGAATACGCCCTTTTGGAAAACTTGAACCAAGTAGCCATTTTAGCTGTTATCAAACCTTGTTGGATGACTTTTCATAAGGCCATGTGGCACACAACTGCTGAAAATCAAGGCACTTCATTCTTTGCATCAAAAATTTTGCCCAGTTCCATGCTGTTCGGCAAATTTGGCAAGTGCGAGTTACTTGCCCAACAGATGGCATGTAGTGTGTACGTACAGTTCATTGGTCCTATGTGCGTGTGTGTGTTCCCATCAATGTCAGGTCCAAATGAAAGACACCCTGTTCTATCCACACACACACATACACACACAACATCGACTGGGCTGGCCCAGGGCTTGAAATAATATACGTTCACATCATTATGATCATCTAAAATCTAACATTTGACAATAACTCAACTTAGCGAAAGAAATTTTCAAGTTCAATTTCCTTGCAAATGGACATAATGGCAATTTCAACATTTGCATGGAACTGTACACATGACTACAAGCAATACAAAAATCTGAGGCCAAATCATGAATCAAATCTTTCCTCAAATGTTCAGCTTTCAGCGAAGGAGAAGGCAATGGCCTACCAGAAACTACCCCAAAGCTTTTGCATAATTTCAAGCCCTGTAAAGTACAAGCCCACGGCGATGAAAAACCATTACCCCAACCGCACGGGTGGCGACCCTGGGTGACCTGACCCCTGGGGGAATGCCAGCTGACCTGACCCCACCTTGAGCTGGAGGGGTTACACAAGTTGACCTGACCCCCGGGGGAAAACCAGTACACTTGACAACTGTTGAGGTCGCCAAGGCACTGGCTGGGATGCCAGCAAGCCTGGCACCAGTTGCCGCAGCGGCAGATGTGGGAATGGGGGATGGGCTAGCAGCCCATCCCCTCCTCACAGTTGGAGGCGTCCTCCCAGCAGAGGCTTGACCTCTGGCTGACCCACTACTACTCACTCCGGCCTCCAGCACCATGCTGCTCCTCTGGCTTCGGCTGCCCTTTCCTGCCTTGGCCACATTCCTTGGAAGCGTCTGAGATCCAGGCCTGGGCTGGACTGATTCATATATTGGCTCATCACCAGGCGGCATCAATGGAGGAGGGGATGTAGGATCCGAGATCGGAATGTCCTTCATAAAGTGGATTGGAGGTGGTGGGGGTGGCTCAGTTGGCTCAGGAAGAGATGGGCCATTCCTCATCTTGAAAGGCTGTTGGAATGAGGGTGGCTCGATCTGTGCTACATTAGGAAATTCGGATGGCAAGGGTGGGGGTGGGGGTGGATCTGGAGCAGGAGCTGAAAAAGTGCCACGAGATGTCACAGAGGAGCCCTCATCCTCATCATCTGCTGACAGGCAATAGTCTTCAGGTGGAGGAAGGATTGGGCTGGGGTTGTCACGCTCTCCAGAAACATCCAGCTGCAAAGAAGATATTCCATGAGTTTTGCATATTTCTTGCTAACATAACGGGGAACATAATGTGGAACTGCCACTTCGTGTACACCACTCTTAGAGATTATGTGCATCAAAAAAGTTATGTTTCAATTGCTTTCCAGGTATAATAAGAAATAGGTCGTGCATATGCATAATGGCCATTTTCTTGAAAGAAACTCAACTAGTGATTTCAGGGTCACACAACATAAGCCCCCAAATCTTAAGCAATTTTAACGAGTTCTTTCGCATTCAGTTCATTCTCAAAATTGCATACCTCATCAAGGTCCTCAATGAGCTCATCAAGTTGCTCCCCAATCTCAGTGATGATATGGTTCCCAGTGGGTTTGTTTGAGTGCACCTCTGAGAGGAAGGCAAACAGGTTGTCCAAGTCCACTCCGTCACCCCCACTGGTTCCAGTTACTGGACCTGATGTTCCCACTTGTGATTGACCAGATCCTCCCCCACCATCAGCCAGCTTTGGGTTCAGCTGCTCTGCCATGTGAGTCAGGGCAGCCAGTTCCTCCCTTGCAGCTCTGGTTACAGACATAGGTCACTTAGTAAAGCAAATACTAAAGAAACAGTATGGCCTACACCATTTTAAAATCATGCCAGTTTTTATATGTGAAGCAACATTTAACTTGCATGGGTTAGTTTTTGTTGCATAAATTTGACTGTATCACTTTAGTGCATCAAGATTACTTGCAGTATTAACCTGGGCCGTGATCTGGGCACACTCATGCATTCCACTACAAACTAAAAAGTGGTTCAAAAATTCTCCCAAAACTTCACTTGTAGTACAACTATACTTCAGGCAATACAGGGTGTTCCAAGTGAAAAGGTCAGTTTAGTTATAGGAAATTTCACTCAAAGCCATAATTTTTTTGTAGCTTGTTGCGCTCCGATCCAGGTGCCTTATTTCAAAGCAACTGCTATATTCAATCAAATGGGAATAATTGGGTACCTGGTTCAGAGGCTCAAATAGTTACTCAAAAATCACTACTTTGGGCGATATAGCAAGAACTAAAAATCACCCAATGCTTGTAACACCCTGTACTCAAAATGAGACACACACTTAATTATTAATGTGCCACTCTTTTTATTTTATATTTCAACATTACTTCCTAAAATTATGATATTTGTCCCAGTGTTTCGAGATATTTAAAATGTAAGTGTAAATAAGTGTCATAATGGTCAACAAGGGATGACAGTGTACCCTGCCAACTATGGACAACCATCTTGGCTCTCACCACTTTTGTGACAAGAAGATACGAGTTTCCATTCATGACCATACACTCTGACATGTTCATGTCAAGGCACTTGCAAAGAATCTACATTTTTACCCTTGAACCCCACTTTGGCAGATTCAAAAATTTCAATGGTAATGAGAATCTAACACTGGAAAACTAATGACATGTTGAGATAAATGAGTGAAAGTCCATAGAGATATTGAAAAAATAAAGAAACCCTCTTGATTAACCCTCAGACGGTGACGTGCGAAATGTTCGCTCTCCGGTGACGTGGGCACTTTTTGTGACCAAGCCATATTTTTTGTTCTATCTGGCGAAATATAGCACATTCGGGCTTCACTTTTGAGACAATCATAGCGTGATTCCTTCTACGACAAATAGCGTTTAGTTTACATTTTTTGAGAAAATAGGGCGATCAGAAAAAAATCGGAAAGAAAATCAGTCGGGGCCAACTCCCGGGGGTAGGGGGATTCCACCCCTTGGCGGCCTGGGGTGCTACCGGGAGCCGCCAGACCGGATCTTGGTTAGGCCCCATCTACGCATTGCTGCCTAATTTATTTTTTCCTGGTCGTGCTATTTGCTCAAAAAATTTAAACTAAACGTTATTCATCACAGAAATAGTCAAACGAAAATGTTCTCAAAGATGAATCTCGAATGTCCTAAATTTGCCAAGTTATAGCAAAAAAAGGGTCGTTGGTCACAAAAAGTGCCCACGTCACCGTCCGAGGGTTAAGCATGCACAGTACAGTTATATATTACATGTGTGAAGTTCAATTGCACAACAAAGTTTTAAAAAGCACTTTGAACCCCCTTGTAGATCTTGTTATTTTATATTACAGGCCACTCTTTTGTTAGACATCAGTGCAAATGTGCTGTATGGAACAAAAGTTCAATTAGATCCGTCTTGGTGCATTTCAGACACTGTCTTGTCCTTATCCCCATTCTATCGCCCCATCTTCAAGTGTGGCATGGAGTTATACAATATATATGATTGGAAAGCCCATTGAATACATGTATACAACTCCCTTCCAAACTTGTAGGTAAGGCAACAGAATTGAGTGGAAGTCAGCTGTCTGCAAGATTTTCTTGCACTATAACACCTGTAGATCTGACCTGACTTCTGATCCTTCTGATACATCTGATACTGTATGAAGACAGTTCACTTCGAAAGCATCATGAGGAACAATAGCATTATGGATGTCACACATATTGAGAGATTCTCCCTTTCATTTGTGTTGTTGACACAGACCCTATGGGCTGGTTGCACCAGCATAGGACTCAGGCTCAGGTATGGGTCTACCCTTGTTATTAATTGCTGGCAACAATGAACTAACAATTAATAACAAGTGTAAACATGTACCTGAACCTGAATCATGACCTGGTGCAACTGGCCACAAATCAGTTGTCATTTGGAATCTGAACATATCAACTTTAGGTCTCAAATTTCAAAGCTGGCAGATTATTTCATAGCAGCACATGGATAACTTGCCAGTGAAGCGTTAGGCAAAGTTCCCAGTTCTATCCTCTTTGTTAAACATGCATCATCCACTAGGTGTCATCTTCCACTAGACTACAAAATAATCCTATATGCAGTGTCAACAATCATGCTGCATTCCTATAATCACCAAACCAACTCACCCGCCCTCTTTAAGTGCCTCCACTGTTGAATATTGGATGCTTGGAACGAAAAGCACACAGTATTAATGCTAAAAACTTTCACATTTTTCTTGACCTGTGTTTTTTTAAGGGTGAGGAGCTAAATGGCGTAATCTAGAAGGACCTTAGTAGGTCCAGGCCAGGGAGGCCAGGTCCTTACCTTTCACTCTCTTCAAGGGCAGCCCTTTCCTGCTCTGCCATCTCTCTCCTCCTAGCTTCCTCAGCTTCTCTCTCCCGCCTCTCCTCCTCAGCCTTTTCTCTTCTTCGAATTTCCTCCTCAACCCGCTTCATTTCCCTGAGGGCAGCAGCTACCTCCCGAGCAAACATCCCCCTGAGATGGGCTTGAATTACCACTGCTGCCCGTCGCCTACAGAGGAATTCCAGGCGCTGCTTCCATCCCCTGTAGGCGTGCTGGATTCTCAGGATGGCATACCTCTGCCTGAGGTACTCTCTGCGTACTCTGTACCCACGCCAGGTACGTTGGATGGTTGTTGTCAGGTGCGTGATGGCTACCATGTACCGTTCCTCAAGAGGTTCGTAGACACGGTGGCGAAGGAAGACTTTTGTACAGCCAATCTGCCAATCCTCAGAGGGGAGACCCTGAGATACTAGGATGTATCTGTAATAATACACCAGTTACAACAATATACAGCACTCATTCAAAAATAATTAGGTCGAGCTTTTCAATGGAAAGCCTAAAGAATAAATTTAATGACAGCTCACTTTCTTGTTTTCCATTTGCTGCTTCTGTTAATTTAAAAGCTTCTGGATGCCCTTGCATTTTGAATGTTATTTCCAAAGTTACAACACACTTTTAGAATGTTTTCACAATATGAGCTTAGTAATGCAATATACCATTTAAAAAACTATGAGTTAATACTAATGCTCTATGATACAAGGAAGAAAATTTCTAATAACACTCCCTTCCTAACAAAATAAATAAACTTAGAGTAAAATATTTCAAATTTTATGTCAGAGTTTTATGTCAGAATGACATGTCTTACTTGGCTGAATCTGGTGACCCTGGTGCCAGATTAATTTTCACTAAGCATCGATATCTCTGGACGAAGTCATCCATGTTAATGTGGATTGGATACCCTTCCCTTCTGATACGAATGATTTCCCACATGCCTAGGTACTTCAACTGATCCAAGACAAGGAGCTCATCATAGTTGTTGGGTGACTTCTGCATGTTGGGTTTTATGCATCGAACATACCTGAATCACAAAGAAAATAATACATCATCATGAGTTTTGCACAAATCCTTGAAGGTAAATATGCCCACCATGGATTCGTGGCTTGTAAAACATCAACTAGTGCTTGTAGCTGATTCCTGAAAGCATCACTAACTGTGGGCTTGCCTTTTGATGTTCCTCTAGACATTGTGGTCCCAATGTTCCCCATTCGGGTCAGAGTGCAGAGAAGCAAGTCCTGAAAGCACACACAGACTCAGCAACTTGGTTTGTTTGTAGCATAAAAAAAGAGACATGCTTTCTTACTTGAAAGTTGGTCAGTTCCTGCACAAATTGATTCGTGGATTTGCCCATGAGATCAAAAAACACATCTTGCTGTACATCCCTGTTCTTATCCACAAAGCCTTCCACGGTGTAAATTACTTCGCCTGCATAGTGCTTGATGCCAAACTCTTTTTCCCATTTCCTTCTATCCTCCCCTTTGACATAGTGAGGATGGGAGTCAAATTCAGAATGCAAGTTTACAAGGTATGCCAAATCAGAACCCTGGAAATAGACATATATTGAAAAACATTCAAACAGCGGCACTGCACATTCTAGCTTACCTTGGGCATGTGACATTGTTCAGTCAAAAGTTTTAATATACACCGTGGAGACCTTTCTATCAGCTCCAAACAGGATGAATTATCTGTATAATTGATGTGAGAGAATTGTATTCCTTCTTGCTGGTACTGCAAATGGATAGAAAGGTCAATCAGAGGGACTTGCAACATAATAAACATGTTTCGGGTGAAAACTCACAATTTCTTGCTCCAAGAAAAACACGTAGTGATTGAAGAACTTGTGCAACTTCTCATTGGTGTAATTGATGCAGAGCTGCTCAAATGAATTGATGGCAAAGTTTTCAAACCCAAAAATGTCAAGTACACCTAAAAACCTTGATGAATCTTGGCCAGGATTTGTACAAATGTTGATGTGATTTACTAGCCACGCAAACGTTCTGGAATAGAGAGCCTTTGCCATGGCATGCCTATTTTCTCGGGCCTGAAAAAAAGATCACGTGATCAGATAAATTGCCAACACCAACGTGTGATGCACTGGTGAGGGCACACTCACCTCCTGTAGCTTTAGCGGAATCTCTGTAATATTCCCTCGAACGTTAATTTGCCTCAAAAGAACTACTTGAGTCATGTCTTCTAGTTCCATTCCAAGCAAGGATGCAACAGTTTCTAAAATTCCATCATCATCAACCATCAGCTTGCATCTTTCACCATCAATATCCTGTGGGTTGAAGGCAACAAGTAGTCATCTTGAACAAGTCACAAAAATTATATTTATACCTCGAATTGAAGGTTCCCCAACCAAAGAATGGCAGAAAGCACACTAAAAATTCCATCACACATGTCAGCTGGGATGTGCAACACATTAAAAGCTAATCTCAGAGAATCAAACTTTTTGGCTTCATTGATCCCTTCTATTTTGATGCAACCAGACTGGTTCAAGTAGTGGTAGTGTTCAGGTGCCTTCAGCTTAAATTGCTCTGCCAGCTCCTTATTTGTCTGAAATGGCACGGCAAATGTCAGTATCATGTCTAGGACTTTAGTAAATCTGAGCAACGCACCTGAGCGCCTGCAAGGAGCTGGTAAAACACATGATAGTTCCTCTCTTCTGGACTCTGGAATGTGATTCTAGACTGCTCTAGAAGGTAATCTTGAACAATGCAGCCTTTAATCATCCACTTACTATCGAAGCACACTTGCATGAACTTCCCAAACCGACTGGAATTATCGTTCCTAACAGTCTTGGCATTCCCTGAAAATAAACAATTACGACTTTAAGTTGTCATCCTGCACCCAAACCTACATGCAACCAGTTTTATTCTGGTGACCCACCAAAGGCCTCCAGAATGGTGTTGGCCTCAAGTATCTGCTGCTCTACCCAGGTGCTGACATTGCTGGTTATGGAGCACAGGTACTGAAGGATGAACTTGGTGGTTTCAGTCTTTCCGGCGCCACTCTCTCCGGATATCACACAGGACTGGTTGTTATTGGTCTTCTGGAGGGTCCGATGAGCAGCTTCAGACAGGGCAAAAACATGGGGCTCCAGTTCCCCCATCTTCTGCCCATGGTAATTGAACACAGATTCCTGTCATGGAAACATCATTGCATTATTAATCTTCATTGCCTCCGGATAGCATGCACACGCTATACAAGAGGGACGGCTATACCCGGTATATCTCATACGCTATACTTTTTTTTAAAGGTAATAATTTTCGTACGGACATGTTTTCATATGTAGCTGATATAAGTGATGGCCACTGTACACCTTACCAACTTTCATCGAATCCTACACACTGAAAGATCTTCATTTCGCCGCTTCTACCAAGTATGTAACCGATTTTCTTCATCTTCGTTACACTATTTACACCATCATTTACACCTTTATTTACACTCTTACAGAGGCGATTTTTCGCCGTGTTTTGTCCAAATAGCTAGTAACTTCGAGCAGCTACTTACTACTAACACTATTATTTCCTTCATGATATATCATTAATATTTTTATGATATGACATTTACACATTGTATATAAATGGGAATAATTGGTATCACTCCACAATAAGGTTTCAATGCCTGTAAATTAGCCCAGTTTTATATGTTTTCATATTTGACCATTAGCATACATTAAAAAAATTAACGTTTTGTTGTAACGTATTTTACTGGCATACGTATGACGATGGGAAAATAGTTTATCGGTGGCACCTTCACTTGGCGATAAATGAAACTGAATATCGATATTCAAGTAATATCGATATCCATCGGAAAGTGCATAGATTCAAGTTGCAAAAGTGGCCAGAAGTGAAAGAACTTTTGAATGGAAAGCACATGCGCTGGTTTTACAGGAAATTTCGTAGTGTTGGTGTACCTGCCAGTATAGCAGCCGATGCAACATTTTGCAACATAAAATATAAAAACTTGGGATATGTAGACGAAGTAGGGGCCTACACAATTTGCTTCAGGTGTATATATCATTTTTCATTCAAAAGTTATTTCATAACATTGGATGTCTATTTTTGAAAAGCCCTGTATGCTGATAATAATAATAATTTATTGGACAGCTACATTATTGTACAATACGCTGTACAACAAAAAGAACTAAAATCAAGCTAAAAAATACCACAAGTGCAAACAAAAAGCACGTGACTCTAACTAAAGCTGTCAGCCTGGAAAAGGAATGAAATCATTCAAGGTGTGGTGATCGCAAACTTACAAATTATCACTATTAATGCCTGCACTACCTAACTTTATCACATGCGCTTGTTCACATAATATTATGTCAAATCTTTCTTACCTATCGGTTATCGCACTATTTGTTTGTAGGTATGAACCCAATCAGTCATCCCACATGCACATTGCCTCTCATTGAGGCCATATACTGTATATTAGACATCAAGTCGATTATGTCCCAGTTATCATAAATTCACCAAATATTTGTATACAATCCTTGAAAGCATCCCACATGTGATATTATCTGTGGGTGTCATACATGGGACTACCGTAAATGTGACTCATTAGCTCCAACCTTTAGTATAGGCTATCTTGTGTCAATACTGCTAAGAAATGCATTAAATACAGAGTATCAGTCAGAAAATACCTATCAGAATTTGCAACAGCCATGTTTAATTTATGCATCGACCCCTCAATGTGAGACAACTATGTGGTACAACTGGAACTTGGCTTCTCTATCATACACTACCACAGATATGACATTGTAAATATGCAGTCAGTGAAGAAGTAACATAATCCGCGTGATTTTTGTTTACATCTCTGATGTGTTTGGGTTGATTGCAACACTCTTAGCTCACCCCTCAATAATGCTAACAACATGGCAAATATACATGATGAAATATTGAATAATTAACCCACACGATGTAGGTCATAGCCTTCCGGGGTTGACAATGCTATATTACAAGCTAATGGACCAGCCTTATCGCGTTCAAACATTCAATTTGGGCACCGGAAAACCAGCTTCCGGCACTATGGAGGTCAGTCCGCATTCCTTCTCGTCTCTAATTTTTTTTCTATCATCAGTCACCAACTGATTCACCCCCCCCCCCCTGCACCTCCATTCTTCTGTGAACTCATTCAGGACCGATTTCATGAGTCACACTATCGTGAAATCTGGCGCCCAACTGCTTAACGGTGCTGAGTTCCATCTTGGAAACAAAAAGGAAAAAAAAAAAAAAAGCTGAGTGTTGACAAAAAGTAACCGCTTAACACTCGCCAAGTCTAGACCGAGATTGTTGTATCTAGACTTGCAAGACTCCATCAGCTGTGTCCACATCGGACGACTTCCTCAGGGAGTTTGTCCAAGGAGAAATGTTCCCCGTGGAGGATCGAGTTGCCAACAAACCCACGCCCCAAAGGGGTTTAAAAAACAAGAAAAAAAAACGGTGATGGACCTGACTACCAGAAGGGCATTCGCGTGATAAGAGCAGCAGACACGCGAATTTAGAAATGGTCCAAGTTATGTTCGAAGCCCCACCCTCACCCAGTTTTTTTTTTTTTTTTTTTTTTTTTTTTTTTTTTTTTTTTTTTTTTTTTTTTTTTTTTTTTTTTTTTTTTTTTTTTTTTTTTTTTTTTTTTTTTTTTTTTTTTTTTTTTTTTTTTTTTTTTTTTTTTTTTTTTTTTTTTTTTTTTTTTTTTTTTTTTTTTTTTTTTTTTTTTTTTTTTTTTTTTTTTTTTTTTTTTTTTTTTTTTTTTTTTTTTTTTTTTTTTTTTTTTTTTTTTTTTTTTTTTTTTTTTTTTTTTTTTTTTTTTTTTTTTTTTTTTTTTTTTTTTTTTTTTTTTTTTTTTTTTTTTTTTTTTTTTTTTTTTTTTTTTTTTTTTTTTTTTTTTTTTTTTTTTTTTTTTTTTTTTTTTTTTTTTTTTTTTTTTTTTTTTTTTTTTTTTTTTTTTTTTTTTTTTTTTTTTTTTTTTTTTTTTTTTTTTTTTTTTTTTTTTTTTTTTTTTTTTTTTTTTTTTTTTTTTTTTTTTTTTTTTTTTTTTTTTTTTTTTTTTTTTTTTTTGCAAATATCCTGGTTGCTTTTGGTGGAGGAGGAATGAAATGTATGTGGTCACGTCAAGTCTGTCGTCATACCGGATGGCCGGTACAGTACGTCTCGACGGTCGCAATTTTCATCCTTACTGCGCGGTAATTGCAGACTCATTATCGTGGAACAAACAACTATATTTAGACGGCGGTGGTTTCGCTGTCCGGGTCTCATTATAAAGATGAATGGTCAGTTCTGAGCAGGTCTCACGGTTCAGGATAGGTCGAAATATTCGCTTGCACTCTAAATTATTTTTCAGCTCAATTTTATTTATTCAAGAACAACATGAAATTAGGGCTAATTGCGCTCTGTGTTCTAAAATCGGAAGGACTTACGTAATGGAAGACCTAATGTGTCAGGGGTAGGGGGTACGCTGCCCCAACCTACCTCATGACCTAACCTTGCTTCCGAGCGGATACACACCTATCCTTCAGCGGATACACGCCTATCCTTTAGATACACGCCTAGGAAAGTAGGTAAGAGTGCGAGGTCTCCTGTTATGAAAGCGTAGCCATAAAATACTCCTGGGAGTAATAAATCAATTAATAAATATCAAAATAGGACAGAACAATAATTCCAGCCCAATTTTCACTCAAAATATCATAGAGTGCAGTGTTCCCCAGACAGGCGTGACAATACGGGCGTGTCAAGCGCCTATTTGTGTAAAACGGAAGTTATTTCCTCATGCCCAAATGTGAAACACAACCAATAAATAACCCTCTTGACCCCAAAATACCTTATCTCACAATGCCCCCAAACTACTAATAACGCACCGGACCCCATATAATTGCAACCACACGACTCATTAGTCCCACCTGATTTAATTTTTTTTTCCCCCAGCCTCCCACCGGAGGCCAGCCTCCCATCGGAAACCCCCAGCCTTGGCCCCCTTTCAACCCAATCATGCTCATAATATTATTACCCTGAAAGAGTTCGCACTGAATGCAAAATTCCCAAGCGTATACAGTACACCCAACAACCTTTCCAGCAAATTGTGAATCATCCTGGAAAAAAAAAAAGATCCGTGTCTGGAGCAGGACACGACGGCGCCGTAGTCACGTGTCACCCCATATACGCGTACATTGCTCTCCTAAGCCCTCCCTTCTACCATCATCGATCTGTGCGTATAAGGGGCTAGAAACCCAAGGATGACCAAAAGGCACTTCCTATATCTTCCTCCCATGTTAAATGTTTCAATAAATGGGAGGCTGTGGCTGTAAATATTTAGAGACACCGCATTTGGGCGTGGCGTTCCTTGGAGATTTTTTTTTTCTTTCTTTTTTCCTTTTGCTATTTTCCCCGGGCTTCTTCCGGCCCGGTTCGATAAGACGGGGCAAACTGGAAGCACTTGTCCTCATCAGGACCTCGATTGACATTGACTGCTGCTTTTGCATCTGGCTTCTTCAAGGATCGATATGCTAATCGGGCAGTAATCTCGTGACCGCTGCATATATATACAAGAGTGGAAAGGG